>CAEFZP010000388.1:0-116569 GCA_903064625.1 Mallotus villosus
TTTCATATTTGAAGTGAAGCATATTATGAATGAAAATAAAATGTCCAAGAGGAGAAAGGCCTGAAAACTATTGACACAAGCATTCTAGGCCAACCTGGTGGATGGCAGAGAGCAGGGGGCTGAAGAGATCAGTGTCATAGTTGGAGCGCTTCCCCTGGAGAACAGCCACCAGTCTCTCGAGTCCCATCCCCGTGTCCACACTGAACTGAGGGAGCGGCCGCAGGCTGTGGTCTGCCTCTCTGGAACATGTCAGGGTCCAGAGTTATGTTTAGGCTGGTATATCACACGTAATCCACACATACCATGTCCATATACAACATTGGAATTAAATGTATAGTTCATACGTTTAAAAAAAAATGGTTCAGTCTGGAAACTGCTTATTAACTGTGTTAACTTTATTCATCCATTTATATCAGGCTGCATATCCACTCAGCACAGTTATTAACACAAGGTACATGGAAAATGCCACTTTTCTTTTGAAATATTGAACAGTATTTTACTCTAAGGCTACTCTAATACATGTTGGCACTGGCCTTCGTTAGCATCGAGGGGATATAGCATATGGGTATCTGGCCTCACCTGTTGTACTGCATGAAGACTAAGTTCCAGATTTCCACCACGTCAGGACTGTCAGTGTTGACCAGTGAGGCAGCATTACGGCCGCCAACATGGTCATAGTGAATTTCGGTGCAGGGACCACAGGGGCCCGTCTCTCCCATTTCCCAAAAGTTGTCCTTCATCCCAAAAGACAAGATGTGATCCTGAGGCACCCTGTCACACAATAACAACAGGGTTTGGAACCACAAAGTATAACCTGTGTATTTTAGCCGACTGCAAAAACATGAGGTTAAAAAAGTAACTTTAACAATGTAGTTCCATCTGTTTCCCAGCAGAGACAGGGTTTTACCTGTACCGGTATGTTAGAAGTGGGTTCAAGCAGTGTCAGTTATATTTACTTAACCCTACAACAACACTACCTTGTTGTGTCTGTTCATACAAGACACTTTCAGCACACAACTAGCCTGTGTGGTTTCAAATTATGCTCAGAAGCCACGCAGTGTCTAACATGGGTTAAATCCACTTTCGTAAATCAAATCAACAGTTCACCCCAATTTCCCTGTACCATTCCATGAGTATAAAGAGTTACAAGAGAAACAAATACTTATTTCCTAATTGTTGTGGACCTGGGCCATAGAAACCAGTTGTGGGACAAGATCTAGGACACATACCCGATGCTCAGCCAGATCTGCCGTGTTTCCTCATCTGCAGGTAACCCGGAGGTGGCATCGCCAGCAAAGTAGGAGATGTAGAGAAGCTCCGGAGGTATCCCATACTCCTCTGTGAGCAGACGCCAGGCCATGGCACAAGCTTCCTCCTTTATGGTGACAGGAATGTTTATTACCTGAGCTGAAGTTTGTTACACTGAATTATAAAGTTTTACAAAAATGCTAACTCGCTCACTACTATGGGTATTTAGGGTTAAGGGTAAGTATTTAGATAGTTACACACTGAAACCTATTGTGTGAAACCCTGAAGCCTCTCTCAGTTTGCAGATAAGTATGGATCAGTAAGACTGTGTTGCAGGCTGTAAGGTTTGAAAACAGCCTCGAGAAAGGCCCAGAGCTTTTAACTAAAGATGATGTTCAATCCTCTATCCTCATAGTGTCTGCTTTCATTCCATCTGACTGAAGGGAAAATGGAAGCAAAGGAATGTGGACTACCAACTGTCCAAGGAAAGCTAAAAACAGGTTAAGGTAACCACACTTTCACACCTTGAAGTAATCCCCAAAGGACCAGTTTCCAAGCATTTCAAAAAATGTGTGATGGTAGACATCTCGGCCGACATCCTCCAGGTCATTGTGTTTCCCCCCAGCGCGGACACACTTCTGACTGTTTACCACACGACGGTAGGTAGCCATTTCACTACGAGGGTCCACTGCTCCCAAGAATATGGGTTTAAACTAAGTGAGGGGGGGGAACAATTCAAACATAGTCATCTTCCAAAAAAGTGTCTGTAATTAAATAATTTAAAGGGTTGCCCCTGACCACGGTTATCAACATACATAGCCTATGTCATGCCTTTACATTGGGTGTTTTGTAGAATCAATTAAAATCACATTTCGATAGCAAAATGACTGGGCAGAGAAAGGAAAGAGAAGCAATGACTTGACTGATGTTGACTGATCTCTTCACAAGTCAGATGCTACTAGGCTTTTAAAAATGTAGGCCTATATCAACTTTGGCATGAATGTAGCCTAATATGGTTGCAATATATACATATATATATATATATATATATATATATATACTATTTCTGGCTAAATCAAAAGTTAGTTAAATAGTTACCTGGTTCATGCCTGCGTTAACGAAGAGAAGACTTGGGTCGCCCCTTGGACGAACAGGTGAGGATGGCACACATTTGTGCTGGTGATGTACCTCGAAAAAATCTATAAATGTCCGGCGCACTCTTCTGGACGTGAAATATCTTGTATTCGGAAAGTATGACCTTGGTATGCATTCTCTTACGCCTAATAAATGGGTTAAGCTGACGTTTATAAATGCATTACTCCGGCCCTTTATAATTCTCATGTGCGCCGCCATCTTGGCAGCTGGTTTAGGGTCAAAGGGTAAAGTCAAGCGGTAACAAATCACTCATTCTACCATTAACAAACTCAAATATAATTTTAGTATAATCCATTTAATATACACAAATTACAATACATTGCAAAAGGATGTTTGAGTGAAGCAAGAAGAGGTAAAGAAAATTAGCGTTCGCTGTTTTAGCCTAAAGTCTACGGAAGCCCATTGGAGCAATACTGAGCCGTAGGTCGTCCGAATAAAATAATCTCGTCCGAACGACTTTAATTTGTTGATAATAACCTGAGTAACATTCAAATACTGTGTGCTATAATTCCCGTAGCCTACTTTACACATTTAATTCAAATTTAAATAATCCATCTGATAAAATACTTAATTTTCCCACTTCAATATTATTAGAACAAGATCGCAACGTGTAATATAAACTTTCACAGAAAACGAACTCTTTCAGAAATAAACCTAAAGATAAGTACAAAAATACAACTGCCGTTCTGGCCACTAGGTGGCGGTACATGGCCTACAATGCACTGCAATGTAGGCTACATCACTTCAGACTTATGAACTGCGAGCCTCAGGCAGTCAGTAGGCAAAGCGGCCAACCCAGGCAGTGGCGTAACTATAGGGAGTGCAGGGAGTGCAGCTGCTCTAGGCCCCGTGGCAAAAGGGGGGCCGTCCTCGATCTCATCATAGAAGTGAGACAACCTTACCGGCCAAATCATCTGCTTTCACATTGGAGAACTGACCGGACCCCTCGCTCTGCTTGAATCAATTGTAGTAGGACATACGATCCACATATGTACTCAAGTCTTGTTAAGATAAAAGCATTTAGGTCCCTTTCAAAAATCAGAAAATGTTAAACATTAGATAAAGGCATCAGTTGATCACGGAGTTGATCTGTTTACCCAGTTTAAAATCACTGTCCATTATCACAACCAATTAATTTACCAATGACTTTACATATGGTTCCAGGGAACACATGTCCATATGAGGGGCAGTGATTACTGACTGTTTGGAGGTGAATCATTTGGACTTTTCGCTTGTTTTAGCAGCGCCAGTGTGACAGTAAGTCTTGGTTCTCTGGACCCCATACTTGTCTGTCACGGCCATGGCCGTACCCTGGTTATTGAGTTTGTTCTCCCTGCCTCGTGTTTTCTATTTGTCTCCCTGGGTGTATGTTCCGGTTTTTGTCTTGTACTCCTGTATCTGTTCCAATCACTCACGTCTACTGTGATCACCTTTCCCTTTGACTGTTTTTAATGTAATCATTTAATATTGTTGTCTTTTGGTAATTCCTATATGTGTGAGAAGTTCCCTGTGTTCCTGGGTGTATATTAAATACTATGTTCGCCTCAGTCTCTGTGCATTTGTGTCCATCCGTTTACTACCTCTCAGTGTGACAGTAGTGACTCAGCTATGGAACTCAGCGAACCATGACCTCAATCAGGGCTGAAGTTACATGTCCCTGCAATGCAATCAGTCGCTATAGTTACAAAAACAAACACAAAGGAAATAATGGTATGCCTTTTGTTACACCTTTCTATTGAGATCTATTCTCAGTATCCCTTAGCTTAGATGCCTGCTAAACTCTTCCCCGCATTTATGTTCCCCAGAAGCACAATCCTCAGCTCTGAGCTATGGAGGGAATTTCCTGTCCGTATAGAAAACAACATCTTCATTCATTAGGACAATAAAATAATACAAACACTTCAGGGTTTTTTGAGGACTAAATCTGAAATTGTCCTGATTTCCCACATTCATGTATTTATTCATCTTAAAGCCACTCTGATTCTGAACACAGGAGGATATACACTATAAACTAAACGGTTGTTTCAAGAAAACGGTCTCAGCACTAGTATCTCAAATTCAAGGGCATCATAACACTGATTCATTCGTATTGGGAGCATGTGAACATCCATTACACAATTTCAATCAGCTTTCAAGCTATCAAGACAGCTTAAATGAGAGGTCTTCAACCCTGGTCCTCAGGGACCCCCCTGTCATGCACGTTTTAGATGTTTCCCTGCTCCAACACAACTGATTCAAATGAATGGTCGTGCAGGACAGGGGGTCCCTGAGGACCAGGGTTGAAGACATCTGTCTTAAATGAACAAATGCATACTTGCAATCTACCATTTCAGATTTTCAGATTACTTTTTATTCCGTTTAATCTATGTGGGTACATGCATAAACAAACAACAACACACATTTTGAATAATGAATTCAATGAAATACCTGTACTGCATGTTTAGTGTGCCTCTTCGTTCAGTCCAAAAGTATGGTCAAGCCAAGAAGGTACAAAGAACCATTTGAAGTGTATAGCAATGATATTTAGGTAATTTACATAAACCAAGATGCTGACTGATTACTTCTTAATGCTAGAGAAGGCTTGTTGTGTTCTTGCTTTCTCACAGAGCTTGATAAAACCAGTTACTCATACTAATATAACTAACTTATGTCCAAAATTATGTTCTTTAAAGTTTAACATTACCTTACCTAAAACCCGGTGTCGGTCACATAATGGGGTTGGATCAATAGTAGGCTGAATTGCGATCCTTTACAGAGTAGATACTTGATGCAGGACCAAAACATGCTTCTCTTGGGCTACCAGAACATTATATTGAATGAACACAACCAATACTTGTCTACATAGTTTATTTAGTTACAAATTCTCACATTTGGTAGCAATCCACTACAAAGAGTAAAATGCAGGAATGTTGAATTGCCTCTGTACCATGAATAACCTCACTTTTCATACAAAAGGTCAGACAAGAAAACAAAGTGATTGCACCAGTTGCTGCACGTGTAACATGCAAGCAATTTCCCTTTTGAATAACACTGGACAATTTAAGTGTTCTTAGGAATGTAAAGGTAAAAACACGGGAGCTTTCTGACATAGCCAGACAGATCCTCAATTGATTGTTGGTTTCAACATAATTAAAATTCATACACAAAACTGATATACTCCCTGTACCTTAACACAATTGATACTGTTCAACTAAATTAACTACGATACAGAGTAGAAGACAATAAAACAATGAGTATAAAGTTTTAAGGCATGTTGGCAACTTGTGTTGTGTCCGTTCTGTCTTCTCAGACGGACGTCCCTTCCTTTGGCTCTTCAGATTCATTCTGGAAACAAACAGCAGGAAATAAGCCAACAGATACTTCTGAATATGTTTACAGTCAGTAACCAATTGTAACTTTGCTATTGACTGATGAACTCAGGCTACCTGTCCCAGAAGCTGGTCCTGAAGGGTTTTGACAGTGTCCTTCTCTTTGGCGAGCTGCTCCTGGGTGGCCTTGAGAAGCTGCTGCAGCTTGGTGGCTGCTTGGCCCAAGTCTTTGGTCAACCTTTTTTCCTTCTCTAATCTCTCCTGTACAAGTAGGACACAGCGGAAAGGAACAATAAGGTTGAAGAAAATGTTTCTGTTTAGAGTACCATTAAAATTGGTGTTAATTTTATGTTCATCTTTGACTCTTCTCCTAACGTGAAGTTTGTACCGGTACATATACCGGTACACTATTTTGAGATGATAATAGTTGAGACAGGGAAATAAATGCTGAGGAAATTATTGAAGTTACTGCTAACTGATGCATAAACAGACAGTGTAAAGGATTTTGTGAAACTGAACAGAGACAATGACCTTTAGTTCTGCAGAGGAACACTCCTCTGCTGCCTTCATTTGGTCCATCTGGGTCTGCAGGGCAGCAACACACTTCTGAGTCTGTAGGAAAGAGTCAAAATTGGTTTCATATCATTCTAGCAAACCTATGTGTCATTGCTTAATGTTAAAATAATCCCTCAAGAAATGCAGAGTCGCTGGAGTCAAAGTAGATCGACGGTTTATTCTTGCAACAAGGAGACAAGTCTATGGCTGTCACGCCCTCCACTTCCTGATTCGGTATTCCAGACCAGTGGTTCCCAACCCTGGTCCTCAGGGCACCCTGTCCTTCCTGTTTTTGATGTTTCCCTGCTCCAACACACTTGATTCAAATGAATGGTCATAAGCAGGCTTCTGCAGAGCTGGTTAACAACCCATTAATTTGAATCAGGTGTGTTGGAGCAGTGAAACATCTAAAACATGCAGGACAGGGTGCCCTGAGGACCATTGTTGGGAACAACTGTTCCAGACCATATTTCTATCTTACCCGTCAAACCTACATGATTAAGTGACAGTGACATGTCTTAAAAGGTGCAGTCTGTAATTTGTGTCAATAAGCTAAGCACACCAGGTCAAGCTATTTTACTTACAAACCACACTTCATTAGTAAAACACTAGCTTGGGCCTGTCTGACTGTTCGTTGTGTTACCTCTTCATAGTCAGTGGCCAGCTGCTGTCTCATCTCCTCCTCTGTTTGCAGCTTATTTGTGGACTGTTCAAGTTGGGTTTGGACCTGTAGGACGCAAACAGACAATGACACATAATGTTAGACTAGTAGTGACAACACCAGAGTTGGGCCCAGTTTTAACACATTCCCCTCCTACAAACGAGCTCCCTGCTGCATTACCTATACATCTCATATAGCTTCTCGAGGGCAAAAACATTCAATAGTTCAATAGTTTATAAATGCACTTTCTAATCGAGCTCTGGGTCCTACCAAGTATGCAGTGTTAAACTGGGTTATTTGGTGATGGCATGTCTGCATTTCTCCATGCAAATATGTTCAATACAGAAGTCTTTATGGTGATAGTTTTAGTTGTTTAGTTGCCTTGCTCGCTTCATGCAGAATATAATGAATGGTTAGCTCCTCATATTACAAGCTGCAGCCTTTGAGAACTATCAGACTGGATGATAGAACCTTCCAAACACTGTTCCTTTTTCAACCCAACTGTTCCATCAGGGGTGAAATGGGACATATCTTCGGTATGTGACAATGTTCAACAAAGAAGACTAACGACCACAATTCAATTCCATTGACGTTCTAGATCAATCATCAATATAGTGTCAGTGGTACAAGATAAAGTACCAAACTTAGAGCTTGGTTTACGGTAGTTTAACTAGAACAAAGAGCAACGTTTTGAGTAGTGTGGCGATGCCGTTAGCTTGTTTGGAAAGCTCCATAGTCTGATAGTTCTCTGAGGCCAGTACAGGGTGAACCCAGCTGGCCTGGCACCCTGACCTGAGAGGGGGTCTCGGAGGGCATCTCCTCGCTTTGCGCGCGCTCCACCGCCTCGCTCAGCTGCCCCCTGACCTGGAACAGGAAGCGGGGACATACGTCGACCATTGAAAGATTCACCCCTATGAAGTGGATCTATGAAGTGGAGTACAGTACATGTGGCCCTGAACCGCTGATAATGGCTCAGATGTTTTCAACATCCCTCAGTGGTTCAGGTTAGTACTGGGGATGGAGTCATCTGAGGAGAGATCTGCGGTTGACAGGACACTTCGGTGCTTTGAGTGGGAAGCAAAAGCTAATAGGATCTTAATGATTGCATAGCTGATGTTGTCATTAAGTTGACAGCATCTCATGGCAATGTCATTAAGACAGTTGGTGCATTTGTTACAGATGCAGTTACATGTCGTGGAAGTGGGTCTGTGACACAGTTGCAGTCTGTTTGTCTTTTTGATTGGGAATGTCTCAGATCATGCACTTCTGGACTTTGGACCTCTCTTCTTTAAAAAGATTCACAGTTACAGAGCTCTAGTTCCATCAGACAAGCGCCCCGAATGACAGATAGCATTATAAGGGTATTCAAACATGGCTATTGTAAACCAGTAGACCACACGGCCCAGAGAGCTTGATAAAAACAGGTCCACGTGAAAAGAGGTTAAACGTACCAGAGACAGTTCCATTGCCTGGTTCTGTGCTTCTGACTTAGCCATCTCCATCTGGCTCTGTGTCTCTGATAACAAACCCTTCAGCTGAGAGAACAAAGAAGATTCATAGTCAATGTAGAGCAATACTATGCTAGACAGCGGCAGAAGCGGTCTGGCATGTAGCTTTCAGAAATAGATATACTATATTTTATATATAAGGAGAAGGTTAAAATCGTAATGGCTGAAACTCAATATTGTTTGTCTTCCGTAAAGTACCTGATAGTTTATCAAAATGAAAACAGATTCCTCCTCACAATCCAGACTGTCTTACCTGGGCCACCTCCTCAGCGTAGGTCTGGCTGAAGCTGATAGATTCCAACTGTTTCTCCAGCTGGGCTTCAAGAAGCATCACCTGTTCCTTCAGCTGCAGAGAATAGGATACACATATTTTTCCACAATATATAAGAAAATATACTTTTTGAACTGGTAAAACTAATGGGTGATGCAAAACTAGTTGGTACTATAGAACTATAACTTCATTCAATATTCTCATGGAACAAAAACATAATAATATATATAATAATAATTGCAAACCCCCTTGTATTCTAAGGCATGGACTAAAGTTTAGGCACTGTGTGTCTATGGCCAAATTAGGTAAGTCCTCTACCTGGTCGGTGTTTTCACCCTCTGTTGTCATGGCGTCGTGGGCTTCTTCCAACACCTTCACCTGATCTAGAGCCTGGAGGACAAAGGGCACAAAGGATCTTGTTAAAATATGTGTTTATGAGAGGTATGAGACAGAACAAACTTCAGAAAAAAACACATACCGCTTGCCGTTGCTCCTCAGCCTCCGCTATCTTGGCCTTCCAGACTAGTTCCTCTTCCTCCACACTCTTCTGAAGGTCCTTCAGCATGCCCTCCTGGAGGGAGATGGGAAAAAAGGAGAGATCACAAGAGGGGGAGAGAAAGAGAGAGAGAGAGAGAGAGAGAGAGAGAGAGAGAGAGAGAGAGAGAGAGAGAGAGAGAGAGAAAATGCAGTCAGACTGTTTCATGCTGCAGTATTACATTCCCTATTTGACAATTATTCATGACTTTCCTCAGCAAAGCCATCTCTAGTCTCGTCCTTCCAGCATTCTCATACATGTGCCCCACCTCAATATATCCTGTCTGAAATTAGTGATTACTGAAAACATAGAAATCCCCTCACAAATCAAATCAAATTAAGTTGGGAGTAAAGCTACAGTAAATACTCTAGAAGTAGTATGTTTCCTTACAGTTTCAGCTAGGACTGTTCTGTACTGCTCACATTCCGCCTGTAGTGTTTTCTGTGATTCCTCTGCCTCTTGAAGCTTTGACAAGAGTTCCTGAAGTGATGACAGAAGCCATGTTGGTGACTTTGTGCAACGTTTTTAGACACAAGCTCAAACGTTCATCAAAGTCAAAGTAAACAGACCATAAAGGACCTGCAGTCCTTACCCCAGAGTCTGTTGTTTGAATGCTCTCTTGCTGAGATTCCTGATGCTGTAGATGTTTACTCTCCTTTGCTTGCTGGATAAACAAGTCCAGCCAGTTGTTCTGGTGAGCAGAAACATACATTTATTAGGTAAAACTCCATCATGCCATATAATAAATGAGTTAAAACTTTACATATGAAAGAGTTAAAAATGAACACATCTGGTTAACTATTTGTCCTTTTCACCTGCTCAGTTTCTAAGGGGATGTCGGGGAAGAGGGTCTGAAGAGTCTTAATGGATTCTGTCTGGAAGGATGTCAGTGCATCTTCAGCTTGGCTCTACAAACAAAAACATCAGCACACGTAATTCATTTTTCTAGATGAACAAGACTAATATTTGTAATTATTGTATATAGTATACAATATCTGAATACTACCACCACTACTGTACTCTTTAAAATAGGCACTTAAAGAAGTAGATTGACAATTGAAATGGTTTAGCTGTGAGTAAAGTGTGGCTTTCTCTGAGGTCAATCAGGATGGTGTGCTGCTACTGACCAGTGCCCCCTTAGCCTCGGCCAGTCTCTCCACATTCATCTTCTCAGCTGCAGACAAGGCCTCCATGGCTGCCCAGTTCTTCTCACGGAGGTCCTACAAGCAGAAGATTAGTTCGGACCCTGGACCCTGAGGATATAATGTTGAACGCCGGCAACTTTCCCCGCCTGGGTATTAATTGTTATTAAGTGTTATCTTGTCTCAACTTTTAAATTCAATTTTAAAATCATGCCTTATATGAAGACGTACCGGTAAACATATTACTAGTAATATACATTTCAACTCACGACTAAAATTCCAAGAATTGCCTAAGGCTTTTGTTCAGTTTCAAACCTTAATAGGATTGTACATATTCCCGTTATCTCTGTATCCTTCAATACAGGTCTACGAAAGAGGGAATGATAACGCCCACGACCGGTACGAGTCCGCCCACATGGCATCAACTTACGTTACTTTTGTTCTTGACTTGCTCCATTTCCTCTTTCAGCTGCTGGAGCTCCTCCTCCATTGACAACATCTGTGAATCCTTCTCTAGACTAAAGGCACAACAAACCCATCAGTCAATCACCTTCTTTGCACTCAAAAGAACATTTTGGAGTTGAACCAAATGGGAACGGCTATGGGCCCGTATATATCACTGGGGACAGACACATACCTTTCAAATGGTTGTTCTGCTTCAGTTTCACTCCCAGACCCCTGGATTGAAGAGACATTAAAGACAGTTAGTCACCACACTTGCATACAGAGCCTTTTCCTATAGCAGGCAGCAACAACATCTTACTGAAATTGCAAGCCTCTTGCTCGAGACTAAAGACTTCATTAGATAATTGTTTTTTGTCCTAAATTTGATTCATGGAAGTCTACTCTACATAGAGAACTTTAGGAGTCTTTTACGATACTATTTCATGCATGGGCTGCATTTGAAGCCATTACATTTCCAAGTGCATTTGTACTTACAGTCTGGGTGCTCTTTCCCAGTTCTATGTCGTCCCTCAGTTGTTTGACTTCGTCCTCCAACGCTGCCACCTGGCTCTCTCTGTCTTTCAGACTGATCTGGAGCTGGTCTGTGTCCACATCACTCTCAGGCTGATAAATAAATGAAAGCCATCATTAGGAACTATCAAGGAGCAGGGTCAGGGTTAGTACAGTATTTTACATTTTTGGCACTGTTCCAGTAGTTTGTTTGTGATGGTACTAGTTAAACAGCTTATTTGTTAAGTTTATGACCCCTGGTCTAATTAGTAACACTGTTCCCAGGTAACCATCTAAGATCAGGACATGGATAAATAAAGTTAACAGACAACTTACAGTTTTGGTGCTCTTTGCCTCCAGCTCTGCTCTCACTGTCTGTAGTTGTTCCTCGAGGGATGTTATCGCGCTCTCTTTTTCTTGCAAACTATTTAAAAAAAAGAAAATCTGCTGTGGTTTTCAATTGCACCACTTACAATGTCCTATTTTGTCAAATTATGTAGACAAATTTCATCCTGAACCTAATTACATGACACTTGAATGTGTTCTTATTAAAGCTGTTAATGTTAATTTTATCTTAAGTCTATTAACAACTAGATATCCACAACATTTGAATGAAAGGAAGGACTGAATCCAAACTTAAGATACACATCTGAGTGTACATGTGCTTCCCATATACAAAACAAAATCAAATTCAAACTCATTTGTTTATCAAGCATCCTGGGCATACCTGTTCTGTAAAAGTTCAATTTCAACCATGTTTGCATCCTAAAAAAAAGAAACAAATATGAAAAACAGACAAGGGCATGCCTTGAAAGGTAGGCAGTAGGGACAGCAGACACTGAACGGTTCAAGATTAAAACAATATGAACCAACCCAGACCACTAGAGGACATACACTAAGTAACCGAGTATAGCCATAATTTATCTGAAACTTACAGAACTATCTATCTGCACAATCTGGTCTTCTTCTTCTTTCACCCTATAGAGCCGGAAAACAGAAAACAAACATATATTTAAGGTTTGTAAGGTATTTATGGAAAGACTAAAAGCACAAATACAGTATGCAGAATGTAGTTACAGTATAGTATAGACTCAAAGCAGGCTGTACTGTTGCGTGCCCCAGTCTGCCAACATACCCATTCTGTTGTGGTTCTTGGATGGTCTGGGCTGTTTTTACAAGCTCAAGTTCGTCTCTTAACTGCTTCAGCTCTTCTTCCAGAGTGGTTACCTGGCTTTCCTTTTCCTTCAGACTATAATATAGAAGAAAACATCATTTGTTAAGGAGAAAGGCTTGTTCAAAGATTGAAGAAATCGATAAACTGATTACATTTGACTTATTTCGAATATAACTGAACGTACCTGTTCTTTAGCATCTCTATCTCATCTGGAACATTATCCTGAGAAGAAATAACAATATTCTGAGATTTAATGGCAAAGATACAGCAGATGTATGTTAATCGGACGCAATAACATGGATTTTAGGGGAATTGAGTTCAACCTTCGAAAAAATGAAATAAGGGTTGTAGGCTTGAATACCTGCTACAGTATCTAAGAAATTGAGCTTACCTGTGGTTTGGAGGAGATGGCAGCTTCTGTAACAGTCTCAATCACCTGCTCCTCAGCTTGGCTCTCTACTAGCTCCTCCTGTAGGAGGACCTCCTCGTCCTCCTTCTTCTCTGCCTGCTCCTTCTGAGCCCTAAGGGCCTCCAGCTCCTCACAGCGCTCCTTCAGCTCTGCCTCAGTGGCTGTGACACGCTCCTGCAGCTCTGTGGAGGATCATCATCCTCATCATCTTCATCACCCCATAATCGTCATCATTATCAATAGACCCCAATGAAAATATCTGCAAGCACATTCTTCCCTTTTGTATATAACTTAACGATATCCTTTTTCTTGTGCATAACCAACAAGTCAAGAATCTTTAAATTGCCCATGAAGGCAGAACGCCCTTTCAGAAGGATGCAAGTGAAGGAGTCTTGGAATGGGGAGCATTGTGTGTGAGAGGTGTCGTGCCCCACTGACCGGCCATAGTGAGGGCTTTTTGATGGGCCTGTTCCAGCTGGGTCTGCATGGTGCTGCTGGTCTCCTGGGCCACTCTCAGCTCCTGGCTCACCCCCTCCAGCTTCTCACGCAGCGCCTGCTCCCCCTCCGCATAGACGGCCTGCAGCAGCCAATGAGAGCCGTGTTAGAAGGCATCACATGGTATGATCCTACGCTCATTATAATCGATTATAGGCAGGGTAAGTCTCCTCAATGAGGATGACCTGCGTTAAAGAGTTTAAAGAAATAAATGTAAGGAGAGTGGAAAGGTCCCTTAGCATAACTTAGGTTCATTACGCAAATTAAGATACAGACAGGTGGAAAGAACAAACCTTGCTCTCTAATCAGCTTTAAAGAAACGTCCATATGGATAATACTTATCTAATCTACTATACAACAGTATATCTATGCAAAAGGTTGGAAGTCTAGGATATGGAATTGGGCAAAGGGCTGCTACAGGGAAGGTCCTGATTAGGTCTATGGATCTGAGCTGTGGTTGGAGGATCAATAGAGAGGTCAGGAGCCTGATAGGCTATCTCCACTATCCAATCCTGTCGGCTTTTGCTTAGCGAGGACTTTGTCTGTATTAATGTGGTACTGTCCCTTACAAATGCATTTACTAGTATAATATTTAAATAATATTTACTCAAATGTTATTTCAGTCCAGTATACCCCCATTTCTATACACTCCATATTTTAACAGATTGTAAGTGGTCTTTCAAACACGTCATTGAATAATAAAAAATAATGACAATATTAATTGATTAGTGATGGAGTTTTTTTTTAGTTGAGAGAAAGATAAATTAAGACATAATAGGTCTGTCATTGAACAATGCAGAGATTACTGCATGAGACCACTGTGGCCTGAGCCTGGACGCACTGCAGGCGGCCTACCCAGCGTGCATAGTGGAATCTCTGGGTAGGAATGCGCTCACCTGGATCTGGGAAAGTTGCTCGTCTGCGGCCGCCACCTTCGCCTCCAGGGCTTTCCTGCGCTCCTCGTCCACTTGCAGCGCGTCGGTCCTCTCTCCCAGCTCCCTGCCCAGACGCACACAGTCCTGCCTCAACTTTGCCAGCTCCGCGTTCTGCCTAGGAGCCAGACAGACAAAAAATTTATCGAGGGAGAAATAAAAAGAAAGATAGAGGGAGAGAGAGATAAAGAGAGACAATGTGTCTCGTTACAACGTGTTAAACTTTCGTTTTTTCCAAGAAGAAGACAATCCCACTGCACACCCTAAACCACCTAAGAGCATGTAGTGGGAACTAGACTTGTGCATGTGATGCTTGTCAGATTATGAAGACCTGCCTTAAAACACAAAAAAGCTTTTAACACTTAAGCCTCATCTAATGTTTTTAACTAAACCAGTTCCATCTTGATTTTCTGTCACCGGGGGCCAAGTAGGAGAGTCTGCACACAAAATTCTGACTGCTAGTGGAAACCCCCTACCTGCTCTCAGCCTGGCTGGTGGCTTTGTTGAGGGCGTCCCTCAGGATTGAGTTCTCTTGCTGCAGACGAGCCAGCTGTGCGTTGGGACCATTGTCAAGCTGCTCCTGCAGGCTCTGGATCTGTGTGGAGAAAAAGGGCCCAGCAAAACATCTGTATTGGCTGTGCTTTGTCCCAGCAGGCAGCAGTATGTCTCGTGCCCATGGGGTGTTTATCAAATAATCTAATTTAAAGGCAGGGTAGGTAATATTGTTGAGAAACACTTTGTCATATTTGCTGAAATAAACTTCACATCCTGATAGCAAACAATAAATCTAAAGGTTTGACAGCCAAATACAAAACAAATCTGATATCTGTGGACGTCGCAAGAGTATAATAAACACGTACAATTATTTAGTTCGGACCAAACTTAATGATTGGACGGAATTCGGACTGAATGCATGATTAGACAGGATACTTGTCTGTCTACCTACATCGGAGCAGTAGTCAGGCAGCACCTTCATGTGTTTTGGGGGAGTGGCTATTTTGGTTGTGGGATATTTTGGTTGAATCCTTTCAAATTCAAGCCAAAATTGCTAGGATCTCAAAACGTACCGATCCAGCCTTTAATAATATTTGAATATTTATATAAAATATTGAATATCAAATACGTAAAAGGGACAATACACATAAAAAACATTCTTAGGCATCTTGTCAATTTCCAGATCCATCATCCGTCATGACCTCTGACCTTGAGGTTGAGCTGCTGAGTCTCGGCCACGTGATCCTGGTAGGAGGCCTGCATGCGGGTCTGCAGGGCCTTCGCCTCCTGGGAGCTGGCTTTCAGCTCGGAGCCCAGACGGGTCTCCAACGACGCCACTTTGGACTTCTCTGCATTGAGCTCCTGTGTTGACAAGAATGCCTGACATTACATACCTGATGATTCTAACTAACTTTTGTTTTAACAAATACTTTGCTCGGATGAGGACTTCTTGTCTAAATAAAGTTTAAATACTCGCTGGCATTTTCTTTTCCTTCAACTTGAGAAAAAATGCAAGATACAGGGTGGAACCTTGTATCTTCATAATTGTATTTTCATTAATCAATGCTATTGGTCACCTTTTATGTCTGTCTGATGGCATTGGCAAAACATTTAGCCAGTTAAACGTATAAAAAATTGTGTTTGTGACAAAATCTTGTAACTCAGTTGGATACTTCAATTGTCAACAAAACATTGCATCTCCCCCTCGCATCCATCTCCAAAGTACTGCACACAGCAGAGCATGCAAGTATCTGACCATATGTAAAGACACAAAACCAACTTTGATGATGCGGTGTTCAATTATTTAAATATATATATATATAAATAGAGAGAGATTTAAAAATATATATATTTTACTTCCTTAAAAGGTTTATGGACAAACACGCTTTCAACCCGTCAGCGACATATTAGGTCTCAGTAAAAAGGCTCTGCTGTCTCGTCACTTTGCAGAGGGTCGCTCTGATGTTTACCTTGGTCAGCTCCTTCACAAGGTTCTTGGCAGTGATGGTATCATGCTGCTCAGCAGTCAGCTGCTTTTCCTTCTCTTCCAGATGCTTCTTCAGGACAGCCAGGGGATCACCCTTCTGAGAAGCCTATGACAAGTTCAAAACATTACATACATTGGATATAGGGAGAAAACACATGTATGTCATGACACATCTTCATACTCAAAAAAGCTTTATGTACAGTCGTATGCAAAAGTTTAGGCACCCCTCTGAGGCTGCATGATAATTTCCTGTCTTCACCAAAAAAGATCAATATAATATTGTAATATTACTTTTCTAGTTAACACTGAGTGCTGGGGTGTTTTCCAGACAAAGATATTTGGTGTAGCAGTATTTAGTTGTGTGAAATTAAATCAAATGTGAAAAAAAGGCTGTGCAAAAGTTTGGGCACCCTTATCATTTATTTGATTTGAATACCTCTGCCTACTAAATGCTGATTAACTGCAACACATAGTTAGTCTGATTAACTCGTTAAGCCTTCAATTACATAAAAAGGTGCATTCAATCATTAGAAAGGGTATTTAAGTTAGCCAATTGCAAGTTTTGCTTCTCTTTGATTCTCCTCTGAACAGTGGCAAAATGGGGGCATCAAAACAGCTATCAAATGATCTAAAAACAAAGATTGTTCAGCAGTATGGTTTAGGGGAAGGCTACAAAAAGTTATCCCGGAGGTTTCAGCTATCAGTTTCCACTGTGAGGAATGTCATTAGGAAATGGAAGGCAACAGGCACAGTTCTTGTTAAGGCCAGAAGTGGCAGGCCAGGAAAAATAACAAAGAGGCAAAGGCGAAGAATGGTCAGAATGGTCAAGGACAACCCTCAGACCACCTCCAAAGAGCTGCAAGGTCATCTTGCTGCAGATGGTGTCACTGTGCATTGCTCGACCATTCAGCGCACATTGCACAGAGAACAGCTGTATGGGAGAGTGATGCGGAAGAAGCCTTTTCTGCACACGCGCCACAAAAAGGCTTGCTTGAGGTTTGCCAAACTACATTTGAACAAGCCAGGCTCATTTTGGAACAAAGTGCTGTGGACTGATGAGACAAAGATGGAGTTATTCGGTCACAACAAGAGGCATTACGCATGGAGGCAAAAGAACACAGCATTCCTAGAAAAACACTTGCTGCCCACAGTAAAATTTGGTGGGGGGTCCGTCATGCTGTGGGGCTGTGTGGCTAGTGCAGGAACTGGGAATCTAGTTAAAGTTGAAGGTCGTATGGATTCAACTCAGTACCAGCAAATTCTGGACAATAATGTTCAAGAATCTGTAACAAAGCTGAAGTTACGGCGCAGTTGGGTGTTCCAGCAGGACAACGACCCGAAACATTGCTCCAAATCCACTAAGGCATTTATGCAGAGGAACAACTACAATGTTTTGGAATGGCCATCCCAGTCCCCAGACTTGAATATAATTGAAAATCTATGGGGTGACTTGAAGCGGGCTGTCCACGCTAGGCACCCATCAAACCATACTGAACTGGAGATGTATTGTAAGGAAGAATGGTCCAAATTACCTCAATCCAGAATCCAGACACTCATCAGAGGATATAAAAAGCGTCTAGAAGCTGTTATTTTTGCAAAAGGAGGCTCTACTAAATATGAATGTGATTTTTCTGTTGGGGTGCCCAAATTTATGCAAGTGTCTAATTCTCTTATGATGCGTATGGCATATTTTCTGTTTATCAAATAAACCTTATTTCACGGCTAAAATATCACTGTCCATGACGTATGTGTATATATATGACAAAGACGTTCCTCATCCAAACGCCCAACATTTTATAGATGAAAGTAATGGAGATTATCAGGGGTGCCCAAACTTTTGCATACGACTGTATACATTTTTAATCATGACCAAGACATAATCGTGCCAAAAACAACGCAGTCTAGGTCTCAATATTCGTAAAATGTTCCTCAAAATGTGAAAGTCCTCTGAGTGTTCTATCATTATGGTGTTGCTAGGCTTCATTAATTCGCCTTTGGCTGTTTGGAAGTGAGCTGGCGGGAAATGTCGACACATAGTGAGTGTTCAACCCAGACAAAGATATTTATCATGCACCATCATGTCTAGGTCAGATTAACCTTACCCACGGTTTCCACAGGACAGATTTTCTTTCCAGAAAGTTTGTCCCCTCCGCTCTGTTTGTGTTGTTAACTCTCTGAACCGTCTGTGAAGCCTAAATATGTGTAAGCTCTATTGTGTTGTAGTGTATTGTATTTGATTGTATTGTTGGTCTGACTTTTGAAACTAGGTCTATTAACTGCACATACAATGAAGGTATGTGTGGGTAAGAAGAATAGCATACCAGTTGCCAGGTATCCTGAGCCAGACCGGGCTTGTCACCGAGGATCTCAATTAGCTTCTGGGTTTCTCCTTCGCTGAACGTCATGCTGCTGACTGTGGACAGCAGGGTCTTGAAGGGTAGAAGCAGGGGTGCATCCACAGGGTCCACCACAGCAGACACTACCAAGAGAGAAGAGAAGAACATGATCTTATCCACGTCATTCATTTGACTTCCTGGTGTACTGTGACAACAGTCGGTATATCAAATAGATATCCTTCCAGTGAGCTGATCCATCAAGCTACTTGATTAAACGTTTTCCAAACATACTCTAAATTAAAAAGGGCAAGGTAGGAAAGGCTTTTTCTAGACCAGGCCAGTCTTACTTTATGGCATAAAAAAAGAAAAAAGAAAACCTTTTCAGCAACAGTACCAACCTGGCTCTGCCTTCGCCTTGGACTTCTTCTTCTTAGAGGGGGCCGCTGCCTTGGTCTCTTCAGCCTTGGTAACAGCTGGTGACTCACTGGTGACCGGAACAGGAGCAGCGGCAATCACCGGGGCAACCTCTGCTACAGGCGGCACAGCCATGACAGGCACTTCCTTGACAGTCTCCAGTACAGGGGCGGGCTCCACTTTAGCAACCTTCTTCTTCTTCTTCTCCTTCGGGGATGGGGCAGGAGGGGCCTCCACGTCTACAGGGGCGGGAGCGGCAGCAACAACAGCAGGCTCGAGGGTGGCAGGTTCGGGCTCGGGGGCGGCGGAGGCCTCTGGTGCAGGTTCGGGTTCGGATTCAGGCTCAGGCTCGGGCTCACTAATCGACTCGACGGGCTCAGCAACTGATTCTGATTCAGGAAGTTTACCGTTGGGCCGATCGTCCTTCTTCCTGGCCTTACCTTTCTTCTCGGACACCTTCTCTTTTTTCTTTTTTTCGGAGCGCTGGGGTTGTGTCTTGCTAAGCTCACGCCGTTGCTTGGCCAGGGCCTCCTCATAAGAGGTCTCCTTCATGGAGAGGGTGGAGACCAGTGCAATCCCGATGGCCGACACCACCATGAATCCACCAAAGACCATGAAGCCGAGAGTCTGGGGGTCGTAGACGTCCATGTCTGTTTAATCGTGTCCCTCCGCTAAGCCTGGGGCAGACAGAAACACACAAAGACAGGCCAGAATAATTACGGGTCACCATTACTCTTCAAACAGAGAATGCCATGAAACATGACTCCACTTTCTGCAATGAACAAAACGATTCTGTTGCCCATTATTCTTTTCATTATTAGGACATGAAATAGTGACACTGTGACCAGATATTAAAGAAATTGCCATGGGACCCTGGTGAGTGCATTGCAACTGCTCCAGACCACAACACATTAATACAGCACCTATATTTGACTTGTTGGCATTGAGGTGTTTTATTCCTTAGTCAGTTTCTAGCGTTGTACAATTACCTTTTTGCAACTATTAAATACTGACTTTCCCTTGATTCTGAACATCAACATACTGTAGAACTGTCTACTTCTGATCCGTGATCTACTGTACTTTCTATATGCACGATTTGTATGTTACTTTGGATAAAAGGTCAGCTAAATAAATGCAAATGCAGACATCTGATGAAACTACTTAAATACATTTTTAACCGATATGTTTCTGTTTCCATTACAAATAGTAAAAAAATGTGTGTCAAACCCTAAACTTCCCTGCCTATTTAGAAGGCATGAGCCTTAGTACATATTTTTTTTATATTAACTCCATGCTATAAGCACACAACAGATAATGTTAACACTAAGTATACACACATTTTTATATATAGAGACATTTTAAAGGTGGTCAAGTGTGGGGCTCACTTCTGACAGCCTGAAATGTCACTGGACTGTGATAAATGTTTGTTATTTTGATACCTTGTTTTGCCTTGGCTGATTGTACAGCACTGTGGCTTACATAGACATTTGTCTGGACTTGGACAAAACAACGATGATGAGTTCATCCTCAACCTCTAGACCACAGGAGAATGCATGTGATGCAACACCGTTGATTGACACACACACCCCCTCACTTGGCTTCCCTCCGCCACACGTTCAAAGACAACATTCTGTCATCAGTTTACAAAAGGTACTTTTTCCTCATAAAAAATATTAAAAAGGGGCTGTCCATATTGATTCCTTAAGAAAATGTTTTTTCCATAGGGTATAGTGATGACGCAAGCTATGCTATGCGTCTTTTACATAGTGATCACTAATTAACATAAACCATGCAGATTGGTTTGACTGCTTAATCATATGGATGTGTTCTTTTCCATAACATTCCAATAACTGATTATCTAAGTAGATTGTGCAGTAAAGGTAAGTGTTTTGCCAAACACTCAAGGCTTCATGTGACAAAAGTGCTGACTACTACTGAATCAAACAAAGACACACCCCCTCTCTTTATATTATAATGGTACACTTATGTTGTAAGCAGTGTTATTAAAATAGGAATTCATCTCAGTTCTGGAAGAGGACTTAATGACATAATTAAATGTAAAACCTATAGGAGTAATAAATAAATAAATATTGCATAAATTATTCAATATCAAATATATATATATATATGTCAAATGAACCCTAATCGGAATTGTATGACTGACACTATAAAATGTAGCCCACCTACAAACATTGACTATGCTGACATAGGAGTCTCTAAAGAGTCATGGAGTTGAAGGGGGCTACGTGTCTTTACAGACAATTAACCCCTTGTGCTGGACCTTATGTAACAAAGTACAGCACTTGCCTTACGTTTCAGTTAACTTGACGAATTATTTGCTACAAAATAACTTACTTCACAAACTAAATAATAACATAATAATTAAATAATCGTCAACAACTGAACAATTTAACCACCTAGTCGAACAGTATTTGGTTATCTAAATGTTAACGTCACACTCAAACATCCTATTCTGGTAACAGTTAAGGAACATAAATGTGTAATTTCACTGTAAATATTTTACTGGGTTTTCGAGTCAGACAAGTCGAAAAGGATTCCTAATGTCGCGATGCAATTTTCCATATGCTCCACCACCTCCTCCTCCTCCTCTTCCAGGCGAAGATTCATTACAGTCGCTTATTTTATTGGAGGATGTTGATTGATCAGTCCTGACTGCCTTATGCACGTCTGCATCTTGCGTTTACTTTATAATCAGTAATACACGAGGGGTGAAAGTACACCCATGCACAATCAATTATAAAACTAAACTTTTTACTTTACAAAAATCTTTCATTCGACAAACAATCATAAAACACACTTTGATATGATTCAAGATCAACTATCGCAGGTCGTAAATTGGCCAAAACGACTGAGTTATTTTTTTACACAGAAACCCGTTGCAAAGTAAAGAAAAACTTTTGGTTACAAGTTAGTGAATCCAATTTCAATCTCACACTGAATTGTCAAATAAGAAATATCCAGCAACGCTGTAACTGTGAAAAAATGTCCCACTTCGAGGGGGCATTTTTTCCTGATGTGAGAAAATTAATTCATTTTCAAACTACACTCATTCGTGCGTTTGCACCTCCTATAAAATTGGCATTGGGACGTAACAGCAGTTCCTAACCCTGAATTGAATAAAAAAATACTTAGAAATATTTTGCCACGTTACAAATGTAGAAATGTAACTTTCTTACCCCAACGACTTGAGTTCTCTCTCAGAATAGCCGATGAGTGTGGAGTCGTGGCACTTTCTCTGAGCTGGTAAAATGCCTGCCTACTGCCCAAAAACTTATTTCAAAAAGAGATTTCATTGGGTGCAGAAATGGTCAATCACAGGAATTTAAACCAATCACGTCATTCTAAGGCTGCACATAAACGAAGAGGCGAGACCAAGGAACGTCTTACTCCTGGGATTTGTAGTTTTACATTTCTGCTTCAATGGCTCTGTGATCCACGTGTTACTTTTACACATTTAAATGCACGTAGGCACACCCACATTGCACACATACGGCTCAATTTGTTTCGTAGTACTCATATACTGAAATAAGCATGCACTACCACATGCATGCAGAAAGGCTTGCAAACACCTCATAACATATATCTCAGTATCAGTTCGGCAAACTAACTAAATCAATCAACTAAAGTTGATATTGGCTGTGGTCACCGATAATACAGCCATTTCAGTACAGTTTCTAAAATATGAAGGATTCATATTGAAATAACGAAATTACTGAAATAAAACAACACTAAAATTTGATTTAAATACAAGAGCCTGTCTTTTATCACCAGGATGCCCAGACTGAGCTGATCTAAGAAACATGAAGACAACTCTTCCCAGAAGTTCTTAACTTCCTGTCTCTATCTTAACTTCCTGGCTCACTGAATACAAACAGCTGTTTGGAGACTCTAGCTTGTCTACTCTGTTTCATCTCACAGTGGACCAACTGAATATTCCTAAGGGCCCTGCATTTTTCTGTGGAAGTGAGGTGGTGATACAGTTCAGTGTTTATGAGATCAGTCTTGCTTTAATCCAAAGGACACATATACTTTTGAGGGTATAATGTATGGGTCTTTTTTTAAGAATGAAATAATATTTTTTTTGTTTTCAAGAATGAAAGAAGTTAATGGTCAAAGATAGGTTAGTGGATGACTAAGATATGGTTTGGGTTTGCAGCTTTGTGTCAGCTGTGAACCTACAATTGAGCACCTGCACTTGCTAACACATTTGTGAGAGCCAGTTTCATTAACGCTTCATGCGTTATACTTTGAGACTAAACGACACTTTTCATTTAATGTATTCACATTATGAACTCTCAACAAGACTTGATGTCTCACCTTCAATTAAAAGCACATAGAGAAACCTTAGGACTTCTAAATAATTGTGCATTGGAGCATCTCACAATACAGGACAGTCTTTGGAACATGAATCAATACTTAGTCCCCCCAAAACATTGTATTGGAAAACGTTGGCCTACTTTGATTGGGTGCAACCTTACCTTGCAAATCCAAATTGGACAGAAATAAATGAAGAGATGGATTATATTTCCAGCAAAAAAGTATCACATATCACAACACCTATAGTTTCATGGGAATGAACCAACACAAAGCTTCCATGAGTATCCAGGAAGTAGCTAGTGGAAGAATTATAGTGTTGCAAAGGTTCAAGTTACAGTTACCTGGATTACATAACCTACGGGTCACATCTCACCACTGAAAGGTGGTTACATCATCCTTTTTATTTTCAAGTTCCCCTAAAGATTACATTATTGACAATAGCTGTGATTAGTCAAACTAGGCTTCCATTCAATGGTAGTTGGCTTTTCATCAGTAGATTTGATTTGAGTCAACCAATCAGGTGTTTAGTAACATGAATACAAGAAGCTCAACTTGCTGTACAATGTCAGAACATTTGTATCACCACATCATATCATGTTGCCATATCAAGTGTTGTTATACTGTATACCATATATGGTATAGGTTTCCCTCTGTGATAGTGGGATGTTGAAAGAGGGACACAGGTAACATAGCTTGGGAGAGAAGCAGATAGAGGCAAGTCTGACTTTGTTAGCTTTTCTGTACCCTCTCAGAGGCAGGGAAATGTAGTCAAACACAGTTATGTGTACATGTGTTATATCATATAGTTAAATATTACACCTAAAGGCTTGTTGTGACAGTACTCCTACTGTAAAAGTCACTCAAATTTCACATCGGCAAAACTGATGTAGTGGTCTTCCTAGGCACGTGAAGTACCAAGCCTATCAGCAAAAATACCACCTCAGAGTATATGACCTCTATTTGTTAAACAATGAGTATAGCAGACTACTTTACTAAATGAACTGATGTTCACACCCACTCGGGAAAAGGTTCTCTTCATTTGTGGACTGCAACTCAATCAAACCCACAAAGATTCAACGATTTATGGTTCATCCGATAATCGAATGCTTCAACTGGAAGTTCTACATAGAAAAATATATTCAAAATACAATGTAGTGTTAAGTAGCTAGATGCTTAAAGTGTGTTTGCTTACTATTGCATCCAGCCACACAGACATACCTTTGTGCTTAGTGCGTTGACACAGCTTACTTTGCTCCCTGGCCTTACACCCAGTATGTTGACGTGCCAGTCCCCTACTGGAGGGGATGGCTCGTTCAGAGAGGTGAAAAAACAAACAAAGTTGTGGAAACTCCCCCTTCCCGGCTATCCTCTCTTTCTCTTTTCTAGCTTCCCCCCACCAGTTGACCAGTGTTTGTCAACCTATGCATTTCAAATGCAAAGTCTTGTGGGGAAATAAGCATATTTGGTCAATGGAATCAGAATTTAAGAGAAAATGAATGCCAGAGAAAAAAGTTGGTAGTGTGTAAAAATGTATGCATGCAGGATGTGTGCTGAAATGCTTGAACGCATATTGGAATGGAAAACCGTATTTGAAGTAACATTTAGGCTGCACCCTAGGAAGTGTTTGCTCAGCACATTTGCTTGAAAAGGTGTGTGCTGGCTGGGAGCAGATTATTTCCTAAAAAATATTCAGAAATCTTTTTTGTTGTGTAAAGAAACTGTGTGTCAAATATTCTTCTAATCCACTTAACCTGAGAATTTGACAAAAAACACAGATTTGCCATGCACAATGTGAGACAATAAACACACAACTTCTGATAAATAAATTGAAACTTCTGCCAAAAGTCTAAAATATTAGGTTGGAATTTTCACATGGGATTTTGTTAAAAATGTAAAACAAAGTCTTGTTGTTCATGGGAAATGTGACATTGGTCTAATTGTGGTCTTAGTTCAAAAGATGGAAGTCTTGGTTGTAGGGAGGCACAGTTAGGGTTGGTATGAAATATTTCTGAAGTCTCACTGTTTGCCTTAGCTTTCACAGATGTGTATCCAAAAAATGACGCACTCCACACATACACATACATGTGTGTGTATTCACAAGTCACACTCTGATACACATGCATGCTGACATACACAATCCATATGCCATCAGCCAGTAACTGAACTAATGAAGGCAAAGGTGAGCAAGCCTCTAATTATTATGTGACCCCAACATGCCAAAGGCTTGTCAAGACAAGTCAAATTTCAAAGTCCGAAGTTGAAAGGGTCCAATTTTGTCATAAGAGAAGCTAGTTTTTTGTCTCTGTTTAGAATGGTCAATGTTGCACTCAGTGAAAGCATGGTTAATGCACTAAATGTTCAAAATGTACTCACAATGACAAACATATTAGGTGCTATGGATGTTAGCTAAAAAGAACTGTGTAGTCAGTCAGGAAAATGTGGAGTTCTTGTTGCTGTAGTGTGATTTGGAACATTGTGTACTGTGCTGAAAAGTCCACTTTGGTTTTAGTTCAAGACGGGGAGGGGAGGGTTTAGACTGGGGGATACATTACAGTCATGTTCACATGGAGGCACTCTTTTATTTGAGAAGAACGATTGCAAACTAAACTGTCCCTGCAACGTATATTTTCTGGATTCAACTAGAATAGCAGTTACAAAGGTTATCCTACTTATTTTTCTCTTTTCAGATAAGGAGGCCATTAGCCCAGATACCCTCGGTGTGCGTTTATAGTCATTATTATGCAATGGAATGTTACATAAATGTGCAGAAAGGGGCGCTTTTGAGATTACCTTGTATTAACCAGGACACTCGTGATGATTTTTCAAAACCTTTTTCTTACCAGTTTTACACAAATACAGTTGGGGAACTTTGAGTGCGCTATATGCAGCATATAGACTTGCGATTTGTTTACCTGGATGATATTGACTTGACACTTAACGATATCGACAAAGACCGTATGGTGAAAGCTTGCTATCCAGGCTAAACATCATCGTGTCACCTAAATGTATCAATTCAATGCCTCATCTAGCCTAGAGATATGAAGGGAAATTGCCAAACACAGGTCAAAATGAACGTCACAGTTGCATCCACGTATTGCTTGCCTGTTTTGTTCATCATTACATAGAGGAGCATAGGGTATCAAAAGCGATATTTCAATGGGGGATTGAGAGATCATGGATGAGATTTAGAGAAAAAGTGCAATGTGTACTGAACTAAACATGACGGTTGACATCGATTATGAATAGTTAGTTAATCTAAAGAGCAGAATGATATTTTGATTAATTACAGTTTTTTCCAATCGCTATGACGGTTTTTCCCATACCTTTAACACGTTTTCTAAACTCTTAACGCACCAACCCCACACACAATTGGCCAAACTGTTAATTTCATGCTCAAAATCACTAATTATAAACTAAACTCAAACACTTATTGTCATAACACAAAAATACACTAAACATGACACCATGTCTAGCAAACACACACGTTCTCTTTTCACACTAATAGCATGTAGTCAATCATAGCACAATGTCATAAAAAACACTAACATCAGATGGAATTACAGAAACTGCATTCATCTATATGTGTCAGGTCTCACAGTATATGAATTATAGATTGTGTTTGCAATGCAGTTTCTTTTGAAGCCTCTCTACATTTTTGTTTTGTTGGGTTTAGTTATGTAATGCAATTTGTTTCTTTGCTGCAGAAATTCTGAACAAAAAATGAATGACCCATCTCAGAGTAGCTTTATAGAATGTACGTTTACTGTATTGAAAAAAAGAAGACAGAAACATAATTGCTGCAGTAAAGGCTTCATTTGCAACAGGACAATACTGCAATACAGTAAATATGCGATATCCCTGTAAGACCCGGTATCTCCTTTAGCTCTCCAAAAAACACGTCTTGTCTTGCAATGCTATTGGATAAATTTGGTCTTTCGAAAAAAAGAAATGAGCAATTACAGTAAAGAGCTAAAGGTGACATTGTAATTTTACAACGAGGGGTCTTACAGGGATATAGCTGCCATTTACAGTATTACCCTAGCTCTGGCCCTTCTCTGAGGGCCACCAAACATTCTAACTCATCTCCCTCTCCCTTGCCCCACTCCTCTCCCTTGCCCTTGTCCCACTCCTCTCCCTTGTCCTGGTACTTGTCTTACTGTACTCTCCCTCGTGCAGCATTACTGTATTCTTACTTTCTTTGTGTTGCTCTATATTGTTCTTTTTCCACACAAGATTATCCCAAAGAGGTCCTCGTTACTGTATACTAGCCTATATGGCCATGCGATTGAAACAGGGTAACCTCAACACCTGAGTGTTTCCTAGTTGGGAATCAACAGTGATTTATAGTATTTGCATAACTTCAACCAGCTTTTTCTCAGTAGCAATGGAATACGTAAAATACAGAGGATATATTTGTGTTTCAATTCACAATATGAACGGTTGTTCACTTTGACTTTAGCCAAGTTAGGTTTTGAACATGATGTTATCTGTTTTGGCATACAGTGTGAAAGCAATGGTAAATTGGGCAGTAAAAATCGATTGTTTTGGTCTTTGTTGAGCTTGTGTGTAAAAGAAGTTGAAGCATTTGACATTTGTGTTTACTCTATGCATTTTGTGTCAAAGCATCAATAAATGTGTTAATTGTATAGCCAACACAGACGGATGTTGTGCTAACTGTGTTAAGAGTTTAGGAAACGTGTTAAAGGTATGGAAAAAACCGTCATAGCGATTGGAAAAAAACTGTAATAGGTAGGCCTAGTAATGATGACGATTATTGATAATGACGTCCTAGTGCTCGATGCACTCTACCATCAATTGTACGAACTGAATCATTCATGATCTACTGCACAGCCTGTGGAGGACAGTGGGGCACACACTGTCTAGCTAGCTAAAGCTACCGTTGAAAACGTCGACCCGAGTGGGAATGTTATGGTAGAAGCGACATATCCCACATAGCTTCCAGTTATGTCTAAAACCTCAAAACTTGTACTCGGCGTGTCTGTTGTGCTTACACTGAGTACCGTAGCGGGAGTACATTTAAATCAAACCTGGGACCGAGAGGTAAACAAGTAGCATAGTCAGCTGCCCTTGATGTTAGCTAACACTGGCTAACCTCCTACTTTTTTAAATGTAGCACAAATGATAGCTAGAGCTAGCTCTAGCTGTATTACAGATATTCCCCAAATGTATCTGTTTAGCTTTCTACCTTGTCGTTTTAGCTCTGCACCAGCTAGTGAAGTTGCTGCAGTATAATTTCTCGTACGGTTAAGAGAGAATTGTCTCTATTAAAACAGATAAACTAGCTACAATAGCTGCTCAGCCTCTTTCTACAACGGTACAGCCTGTTTCCATTTAGCCAGAAGAGATGTGCTTCTCACAAGATTTAGTAACACGTTACTGGTTATTATGCGAGTATAATTTACAGCTATGGCATTTGTATTCATAGCTTGACTTCTGTATCATAAAGCATACATTCCTGTATTGATATACATTCTTATACACATGATCACATAACGCACTTAAAAATCAACCAGCTAGCACTGCCTCTGTATTGTTTTCCACAGAGACTTCATGAGGGTGTACTCCGAGATCTTGAACGTATGGAAAGAAAAAAAGATAATCTGAGAGTACTTGAAGAACAAATAACTTTAACCAAGGAGCTTGAGGCGGAGCGTGACAGAAGGGCGGCAGCTCTTCAGAGCCCCGATCAGCCACACGCCTAACAAGAAGTATCACCGCTTCCTCTACTGTAAGTGCCGAACTCCAGCGCTAGTTTCTCTACCTCCCGCAGTTAATTGAAAATGCAAACAGATCTGTCATTTGACTAAAATACGTCTTAAGCAATCAGACCAAAAACATGATAGTGACCAGACAACTAACTTTGAGTTGCAGTTTAAAAAGATGTAACCATAAATGTGTCCCTGTAAGACTTTTAAATAAGGTCAGATAAGAAAAGGATGTGGCCAGGACAGACTGGAGGATCTCTGCTCTTATTAAAGGGTGCTGATTTTTGCCAACTACTGATGTTTGCTTTTCATGTCTGTGTACACTATGTGTGCTTGCAGAAACCTTGCTGTATGTTTCACTCACATTTGTATTCAGTATGTTTGTCGTGTCCGGCTGCAGCATGGGTGTAAGTACATTTTCGACTTTGTGGGACGACAAAGATCCCCTTAATCTTACTGATATGAATGCATTGGTCGTTGATGCCACATTGGCCTCTCCCAGGTTCTGATCGATCCAGCCGCGTCCACTCTCCTTCGGTGACCATGGACTGTGGCGGAGAACACAGGGGAAAGGTGGACGAGGAGGCGGTGTGCACCTCGGCGTCGGAGGGTCTGGAGGAGGGCGAGGTGGAGGGCGAGACGCTGCTGATCGTGGAGTCGGAGGACCAGGCCTCAGTGGACTTATCGCACGACCACAGCGGCGACTCGCTCAACAGCGACGTCGGGGAGGAGGGGGAGAGCGGCTGGGCGTGCGAGGACATGGCCTTTTACTGTGACAAGTGCCACAAGTGGATCCCCACCGGTGAGAGGGTTAGCTGCACAAGCTTCCACCGTGTTTAACCAGATAGAATTCAGCACTTTAAAAGATGTTTCTTGTGGATATAGGTATTTGCTTTGAACCTCTTATGCTTTATAATTGTTGCACAGAATTGCAGCTGGTTTAGCCTTGTTAGTTTATCTTCAGAAGTTAGAAAAAAATCTAAAAACTGAGGAAGTGGGTTGTGGGATCACAGTATGCTTGATACTGCAGTGTTTACTGAAATGCTGTCTTCTGTTTCACCTCGCTGCTCTAATAAAGAACGACGATGATTGCGCTCGGTCTCTGAGCAGTTTTTGGTATTTCTCTCCAATCCCGGAATCTAGCCCAGCTACACGACGAGCAGCCTAGCTACCTTAAAGGAGACAACTTTTTCAAGTTCACCTGCTACGCTTGTTCGGAGGATGGCAAGGAGACGTTTGAGAGAATGAGACTCACCTGGCAACAGGTATGGAGGCTAAACATTCCACAGGCAAGGGGGTTCTGTGGGCGTTTAACAGTTTGATGCAAATGATGCATATTGCTTATATTGGCTGGGCACAAAGTTCTTCATATAGGCTTGGAATCCAAAATATTTGGAAACATTTTTACACGTAAAAAAATAAATGATCCTCTGTTACTTGCCCTTTCCATTCAAACATCAGGAGTTGGACTGAGTTACACTATCTTTTTTCACTTCTAGGTGGTGATGCTGGCCATGTATAACCTCTCACTGGAGGGCACTGGGCGGCAAGGTTACTTCAGATGGAAGGAGGACATCTGTGCGTTTATTGGAAGACACTGGACATTCCTACTGGGAACTAGGTGAGAGGCTGTCCATTGATGACCTGTACAGTGAATTGGTTGAACGTATCGTTTTCAGGACAAATTTGTCCTGACATGTGAAACGTATCCTGCAGAGGAAGGCTTGTGTTTTAGACGTGAACTTGTGTATGGGTTCTATCTTCTTGAGTACCTCTGGAAAGCTGCACACAACACCCTTAAGCTGACCTGATGCTCTTCCAACAGGAAGAAGACCTCCACCTGGTGGAGCACCGTGGCAGGCTGTCTATCGGTGGGGAGCCCCACGTTCTTCCGCTCAGGGGCCCAGGAGTTTGGTGAGCCCGGCTGGTGGAAGCTGGTGCAGAACCGCCCTCCCACTCTCCGCCCCGAGGGAGACAAGTCCTCTGTGAAGGCCAGAGGTTGGTAACTGTGTTTGGTGCTTGCCCTTACCAGCTTCCGGAATTCATGAAGCCATCTTCATGTGTCCACACCGCTTCATCCAGTTACAAAACTGATTCAGTTAAATAGAACAATTCATAAAAAAAGAATGAATTCATGTTGGATTAGCCTTGCAACCCAGATATATGGGCCTGGAAACCCGTTTTATTTAGCTGCACCCTGTTCCTAGAACAGCAATCCTGGAAGTGGTGTTATACTAAGTAAACTAGAGAGCATGCAATTTCTGGGGAAATTGTGAGGGTGTGCCTGTTTGCGTAGGTTGCAGGTGGGTCCGTCCCTTTAAGTTTTTCCCTTCTAGTGATATTTTCAAGCATTTAGCCTACTCATAGGCTATTGCATAATTCATTTAGAACACCCTTGGAAAGAAGCTACTGTAACAACGTTATCACTGGCAATATTTCAGATGGAATCGCGATTCAAACAGTATGTCTGCTAACTGAAAATATGCCCCCCAAAAACCTAAATAAGTTTGACATTTATTTAGTAGAAAATCGCTCATGCATAAAAAGCTCAATAGCGATCATTGTCAATAACAACGCAAAATGCGATATAGCCCTTTGTGGAGAAGCTGCCCCGGTAAATTGTATACTAACGTCACTTTGTCCAATCCCGACCGGGTTTTAGCTAAAATGCCACTTCAAATATTTATTAAAATGATCGTATCACGTTTTCAGCTGATTTAATTATGTCAAGTTATGCCTTAACTTATTACCTTTCGAGCTAAATATTGTTTTAATTTTAGAGTTAGCTTTGCCTTTACTAGAGCCGGCAAAAGGACGCTGGCGCCGGTAAGTTAGCCGTGCGCTACCCTTGTCCAAACCCGACCACACTTAAATCGTCGTAGTCAACACTCGTCGCTGCTGTTTTTCCAGGGATAATAACTTGATCCAGGGTCACCAAACTGACCATCAATGCTGTCAACATATCCGGGAACGTAGTTATGTCCTTCAAAATAAGATATCTTATTAGGAAGTCATGAAATATGAAGCAAAAGTCAATCATATATTTAGAGACGTTAAACATTGAATGGGGTCAAAGATAACAGGACGGTTAGCAAAAGACAACTTGTGCAAATCTTTAAAAATGTGAACATTTATTTAAATACTAAACAGACTAACGAAAATACAACATTAATCTGGAAACATAGGCTAAGATTTACAATGATCCTCGTTATCCAGCTCCTCGTTAACCCACACACATGGTGTGATAGCCTACCATGTGTGGCACCATGTTTATCTGCCCCCCTCCCTTCCTCCCCTCGACTACAGATCGTCAGAAATTATGGTGTATTTCCATTGGCTAGACAAAGTAGTGCTATGCTAGCGTTGAAATAAACTCATATGCTAACCCATAGTAGCAGTACGATGACAATACTGCAACATTTTTCAGAGTACAGATCGTCGCCCATGCGTCGCCCGAGTGGTCTTTCGGCTTTCTCTCATCAAAGTAACTTTCCTATAGTATTTAGACATGTAAACGTCCATGTATGTTCATGAAATTTGACACGTAGATTGTTTGATATGCATAAAATAATATTACGTACACTTTACTGGTGATCGCGGAAGAAAATTCTGGAAAAAAGACCAGATACTGCCTGGTCGGGTTTGGACAATAGGAGCTTTCGGCGGTCGGAATTGGACACAGTGACGCTACAGTGTTCGTCTTGGTAGCTAGCGATTGCGTTGGTGGCTGGACGAGCTGGTGGCTGGACGATTTGTACAGTACCTCCCAGAAGCGGGTTGGAACGGAAGACTACAAGGTAGCAAATTAGCTGTAGCTAGCTAGGTTTAACACTTTTGGTAACAGACAGTAGTAGAGATGTGCCGGTGTAGCAGCTAGAGGTATCTCCTCTCTGAAATAGCAGACAACTGTTTCCGAAAGTAGATCTATACTAGCTTAGCTCTAATATCAGCGTGCAGTTCTATAGAGCTATAATATTTTAGCTGCCTACATTTCAAAATTGTGTTTCATATCACAATGTTAAATGAGTAAATAGTTAGCTATCACCATAGCCTCTTTGCTTGTGGTATTTACATTTACATTTACATTTATTCATTTAGCAGACGCTTTTATCCAAAGCGACTTCCAAGAGAGAGCTTTACAATAGTGCATAGGTCACTGATCATAACAACGAGATATCCCCAACATTGCAAGTAGTCAAACATGGATCGTACATTGTGAAAAAAAACAACAATAAGTGCCAAAGGGAAGAATCATAAGAGCATGGAGTTAAACAAGTTACAATTGAACAACATGAACCTTAAAAGTGCACGAGTGTACCTGTGGAAGAGCAAACAACAGTTTAGCAGTTACAGCTAACCAGCAAGAGCAGCAGGTCTCTAAGTAAGAGTCCTTCTGATCCTGGGAGAGACTAACATCATGTCCAGCAGATCTTTCCTAGGTACCGTTGTATTCCCGGAACAAGTGTGTCTTGAGCCTATTCTTGAAGGTGGGGAGACAGTCAGTGTCTCTGATGGAGGTGGGGAGTTGATTCCACCACTGGGGGGCCAGACAGGGGAAGAGCTTGTGTTGGGACCGGGCGGTCTTGAGCGGTGGGACCACCAGACGGTTGTCAGAGGAGGACCGAAGGTGGCGGGAGGGGGTGTAGGGCTGGAGGAGAGACTTGATGTAGTCGGGTGCAGTCCCATTCACCGCTCGGAAGGTCAGTACCAGGGTCTTGAATCTGATACGGGCCGTGACGGGAAGCCAGTGAAGGGAGACGAGGAGCGGGGTAACATGGGAGCGTCTGGGTAGGTTGAAGACCAGACGGGCCGCTGCGTTCTGAATCCTCTGGAGAGGGCGGGTTGCGCATGCTGGGAGCCCGGCGAGCAGCGAGTTGCAGTAGTCCAACTTGGAGAGGACAAGTGCCTGGACCAGCAGCTGGGTGGAGTGCTCAGACAGGTATCTCCTGATCTTCCGGATGTTGTAGAGGGTGAATCTACACGACCGGGAGACAGCAGCGATGTGGGCTGTGAGGGAGAGCTCGTCATCCATGGTAACCCCGAGGTTCCTGGCAGAGGACGAAGGGGTCACCGTCGCCGATCCCAGGGTGATTGAGAGGTCATGGGAGATGGACGGTTTGGCCGGGATGATGAGGAGTTCGGTTTTGGCGAGGTTCAGCTGGAGGTGGTGCTTGGTCATCCAGGCAGAGATGTCTGTGAGGCAGGCCTCAATCCTGGCTGAGATCCCCGGATCGGTCGGGGGGAACGACAGGTAGAGCTGGGTGTCGTCAGCGTAGCAGTGGTAGGAGAAGCCATGGGAGGTGATGATTGGTCCAAGCGAGGTGGTGTACAGGGAGAAGAGGAGGGGTCCAAGGACGGAGCCCTGTGGGACACCAGTGGAGAGCTGGCGGGGGTCAGACACATCGCCTCCCCAGGAGACCCGGTAGGATCTTCCCGACAGGTAGGACGAGATCCACTGAAGTGCAGTGCCAGTGATGCCCATCTCGGAGAGTCTGGCGAGCAGGATCCGATGGTTAACCGTATCAAATGCTGCAGAGAGGTCCAGCAGAATGATGACGGATGACCTCGAGGCCGCTCTGGCAGACTGGAGGGCCGTGGTGACCGACAGGAGGGCAGTTTCAGTGGAGTGGCCCGTCTTGAAGCCCGATTGGTGGGGGTCAAGCAGGTTGTTCTGAGTGAGAAAGTTTGACAGTTGGTTAGATACAGCGCGTTCAATTGTTTTAGAAAAGAAGGGTAGAAGTGATACCGGTCTGTAGTTCTGGAGGACAGCTGGGTTAAGGGAGGGTTTTTTGAGTAGGGGTCTAACTCTGGCCTGTTTGAAGGCAGAGGGGAAAGTGCCAGAAGTAAGAGAAGAGTTGAGGACATGGAGAAGGAATGTTATGATGGAGGGAGAGATGGTTTGAAAGAGAGGGGAGGGGACTGGATCAAGGGGACAGGAGGTGGGGCGATGAGAGAGAATGAGGTCAGAGATCTCTGCCTCAGATAGGGCCGAGAAAGAGTTGAGACATTTAGTAGGGTCAGTCATAGAGGGTGAGTGAATAGGAAAGGTTGGTTCAGGGAACCGACTGCTAATGTCAGCCACTTTTTTCTCAAAGAAGGAGGAGAAGTCGTCTGCTGTCAGAGTGGAGGGAGGGGGTGGGGGAGGTGGGTTAAGGAGGGTGGAGAAGGTAGAGAAAAGTTTGTGAGGGTTTGAGGCAGAGTTAATTTTGTTCAAGAAGTAGTGAGTTTTAGCATCAGTTATATGGGCAGAGAAGGATTTGAGGAGGGAGTGATACTTATCAAGGTCTAGACTGTCGTTAGACTTGCGCCATCTCCTCTCAGCCGCTCGAAGGGTGGAACGTTCTTCACGAATAACATCAGTGAGCCACGGGCAGGAGGGAGAAGATCGCGCAGGCCTAGTTGACAGGGGGCAGAGGGTGTCAAGTGATTCAGTTAATGTGGATAACAGCATGTTAGTGGCAGTGTCGGTGGGGTGGGACATGAACTCGTTAATAGGAGGGAGGGAGGATGTTACAATGGAGGAGAAGTGTGAGGGGGATAGGGAGCGGAGATTGCGTCTGAAAGTTACGAGGGGAGGGGAGGTAGGAAGAGTTGGAGGGAGAGATATAGAGAATTGGATAAAGTAGTGATCAGAGATGTGTAGTGGGGTTACAGAGGTTAGGTCAGTGATACAGTTACGTGTCAGGACGAGGTCCAGCTGTTTTCCTGCCTGGTGGGTTGCTGGTGTGTTGAGCAACGTCAGGTCGAAGGAGGTCAGGAGAGACTTGAAGTCAACAGCCTGCGTTCCATCGAGATGGATGTTGAAGTCCCCAAGAAGTATCAGCGGTGTTCCATCATCCGGGAGGGCGCTGAGGAGCATGTCCAGCTCCTCCACAAAGTCAGCTAGGGGCCCTGGTGGGCGATAGAGGACAATTAAAAGTGCTTTGATAGGATCAGTTAGCATCACATAGTGGTGTTCAAATGATTTGGCAGTAAAAGAGAGTGGGGTGGATGTGCATTTAATATGTGGGGAAAGAAGCAGACCCGTCCCGCCTCCTCGTCCAGTTAGGCGAGGAGAGTGGGAGAACGAGTGGTTGACAGAGAGAGCAGCTGGAGTTGCAGTGTTCTCTGGTAGGATCCATGTCTCTGTTAGCGCGAGGGCATCAAGAGAAGCATGGGATGCTAACGCTGGAATGAAGTCGGCCTTTTTCACAGCAGACTGGCAGTTCCAGAGTCCTATAGAAAGAGAGAGAGCAGGTGGAGAAGATCTAGAGAGGTAGCTAAAGTTAGAAGTGGAACGTATATACTTTGTGACATATCTACGTCTACGTCTGCGGGTGTTGCAGTGAACGGGAATGCTAAAGAAGCACATGCTAGCTATAAATGTGTTCTAGGTAGAAAATAATAAAAAATAGGGTGATACTTATCAAAAAGAAGTGATCCGCCTCGTCGTCCTTCCTCGGATGACTCCCGCAGGACGACTCCCTTTGTCTTGTTGACCGAGTCTTAGTGCCCGAGGCTGCCAGGCGAGGCTGCCACAGGTGTGCTCGCTGCCTTAAATGCAGACCAGCGCTTGGCCACGCCTCTGTTTCTGTATACAATGGCCCGAGTTTCTGTTCGACTCGCAAAAATAACTGGCTGTAAACCCTATCTTACAAACTTCTAGCCTGACACACTGTTAAGTTTAGACACAACACAGCGAAATAAGTTTAAATAACTTACTTTGAGGAGAATCACACGAAGTACAATCGCTAGGCTATAACACTGAAACGCTCTGATCCGAATACAGAATTTCACAAGGTTCGTTGACTTGCAATGTCATGTCTAATAAATACCAAAACAAACATGTATTTGTGAGGAATGGTTATTTTAACAATTGAAAACAGATGTATCACAGACCGCTGTCGTATGTGTCGCATGTCGCCCGGGCGACAGAGGGTAATGTCATGATGCTAACTACAGACTACTGTTTCCGAAAATATATGTACTTAATAATATCAGCATAGCCTATATGATATTGTACGTAACATTTCAGAATGTTGTTTTGTATGACAATGTTAAATGAGTAAATAGTTATCACCCTGGCTTCTTTGCTTCTGGCATTTCAAGTTAGCCTAGCTAGCTATCTCCCAGAAGTTAACGAGCTGCTAAACGAATGTTCTTCTACAGCCTGGCAGTCACGCGTGTTTTCGTGACGTTAGGAACGTCAATGACTGTGGTTAGCAAGTTAGCCACATTAGCTTCACTTTTCGCCACAAAAATGTACTTTAAGCTTAAACCATGCATCGGAACGTAAATTCTGATACAAGCAACTTAATCGCTACCAAGACGGAACGTTTGACCGGGTCGTTCTCTATGTAGTCCAAATATTGACCGAGTTTTAGGGGTGGGAAAATAAACAATAATAATAATAAATATATATGTGAGATAACAAAGGATGTGACGACGACGTCGTGCACACCCAATAATGCAGCACTTGAATACAGAGGGTTTTGCTTTACAGTTACACTTGTTTTTATTTAGTTGCAAAATTGTTACAATGTCTGTGTCTTTATGTTGCTGTGTCTGCCTGTCACTCCATGTGTCTGTGCGCTTGCTGTGCTCTGCAGCCTGTAAGCCGTCGGTGGAGCCCATCATCACGGTGGAGGGCCTCAGGAAGCGTGGTGTGAGGAACCCCGTGGAGAACGCCATGCAGCTGAAGGAGAAGCGCTGCCGCACCCAGGAGGCCAAGGACATCCGCAGGGCCCAGAAGGAGGCGGCGGGGGGCGGCTACACGGAGCGCAGCGCCTCCTCCACGCCCGTCAAGATGGGGGGGGGGCGAGGGGGTGGGCGCAGGCCCGACCTGGTGCTGGAGAAGGGCGAGGTCATCGACTTCTCCTCACTCAGTTCCTCAGACCGCACGCCCCTCACCAGCCCCTCGCCCTCACCCTCCCCAGACTTCTCTGCCCCCGGCACGCCGGCGTCCCACTCTGCCACGCCCAGCCTGCTGTCGGAGGCTGACCTCATCCCGGACGTCATGCCGCCACAGGCGCTGTTTCATGGTGAGCCAGTCAGACTGCAGTCTCATTATGGTGTAACAGGGGTATAGTCGCGTAGCTCGTCAGAGGCCCTTCTTCCCCGATCTGCCTTTATAGAACTCGAGTCCTCCACAACGCGGCCACCACCTTTACAAACACCGCTTTAACCAGCCACACCATCTTAATGCTCGCTCTTCGATGGCGCGGGCGGGTGGTATTGATACTGAGGAGTGAGTTTAACCAGTTTAACTTGGTTACCGTGGCACTCCTATGTGAACAAAGAATCCAGAAAGAAGTGATGCTCAGTTCTTGTCAGTCAAGGGAAGTTCCAGAGACGTCATTCTGTAGTCCAATGGGTTCAGTGTCTGCAGGCATTAGATGAGAACAAACATACATTGAATATTTAATGAATTGGGGTCAGGTGGCTGAGCGGTCAGGGAATAGGGCTATTAATCGGAAGGTTGCCGGTTCGATTCTGTCCGGGTAAAAAAAATTACGTTGTGTCCTTGGGCAAGGCACTTCACCCTACTTCCCTCGGGGGAATGTCCCTGTACTTACTGTAAGTCGCTCTGGATAAGAGCGTCTGCTAAATGACGTAATGTAAATGTAATTGAAAAGTAGGGATCTGTATGTGAGTCGGAACATTGCGTTATAATTCTTCATCAAGCCATTAATGTTCATTCTTTTTTCTTATGTGTCTTTGTTATTTTTCATTATTCTTTATTGTAAATGCGCCCATACTTCAAATATAATATCATCTGGTACATAGAGTATAAGGCAAGCCTACGGCTAGACATAATGAAAAACCTGTAAGTATTATGATACTTAATATCAAAACGGATATTGCAATATAAATCTGTAGCAGGTACAATGACCTAATCTAATCTTTCTTTGTATAAAAACATAACCAGAAACAAGATAATTAAATGAATCTCAGTCCCACAATTTTAATCCTACAAAGGACATTCTTGTTTATGTGCAACACTACCAAAAGCAGATACTACACAAGGATTGTTTCTAAGAATCTTCATGTGATGTAAACAAGAGAACCTTTGGAAGCGTGTCAACCCCCTGTGTCTCTCTGGGCCACAGATGATGAGGAGCTGGACGGAGAGGGGGTCATTGACCCCGGCATGGAGTACCTCCCCCCCCCCAGCGCCACCCTGGCAGTGCGCAAGAAGCTCCGCCCTTCCGCCACTCACATCAAGCAAGAGGCGGAGAGTGAGGACGAGGAGATCCACGGCGTCCGAGATGACATCGACGACGACTGCGAGCCCCCGGGCGGCCGGGACGACGGCAGAGGGCGGCCGGGAGGAGCCGGAGACAGGAGGAGGGGCCTGCAGGAGAAAGGGGAGGGGCCCTGTGCGGAGGCTAGCGCGGGCCCCCGCTACGTTCCCCTCAGCCTGTACGAGGAGCGGATCCTTCTGCGGCGCCTGGAGGCGTGTCCTCTGGCCCTCGCCGTCACCCCTCAGGCCAAGAGGCTCCACAGGAAGCTGCTAGTGCGCCAGGCCAAACGCCAGAGAGGGCTCCCCCTGCTGGATGTGGACCAGGCGCTCAGCGCCACGCTCAGCCTGGTGGGGGGGCTGTACGGGGCCCAGGCGGGCGGGCGACACTCTGCCTCTGGAGGGGGGAGGTTCCGGACCACCAGCCACGACCTCCGAGTCCTCGACCGCTTCCAGGTGCTGCTCTCTGCTGGAGGCCAGTTTAGATGGCATTTGGGATCAGTGAATGCATGACTTTATTTTCGAAATATGTTAACAATGCATACTTTATCTTTAAATATTTGATTAATTTAAAACATTTGCAATAGTCCTAAAAAAACATTTCCATATTTTGAGCTGTGTGTTTGATCTCTTTAGACGACCATGTCCAGTAGGAGGGGCTATCATCTGCCCTCTGTGTCGTTCTGGCACAGGCTCATGGGGTCTGACGCTGGCGTGGACCAGGGCATTAAAAGCCCTTACACCTCCCGAATCCTCAAACCTTACATAAGGTACAATAATACTAAATACTGTCCAATGAAAAAGCAAGCAAAACTAAAAAGATGAGTCACATGAGTGATGGACGGGCCGACAGATTGATTTATTTTCAGTGTTACTTCTCTATCTTACGTTCACAGACATCTGTTCAGTCTGTCATGAGTCATGGCTGCTAACCCACTTCAACATGATTATTCAACACACAACCACAGCTAGACCATAAGAACAAACCTGCTTGTGTTCTGCCTGTCTCCTCCAGGAGAGACTACGAGAACAAGCCCCTGAAGCTGCGGCTCCTGGCTGAGATCCGCGCCCACCCCCACAAGACGGAGCCTGGCTGGGCCCCGGAGCCCGAGGCCCCCATCGACTACTGCTACGTCCGGCCCAACCACATCCCCTCCGTCAACTCCATGTGCCACGACAGCTTCTGGCCAGGTAGAGCAGCAGCAGAGCAGGCTGAGGTCCCGACACGAGCCACACCCTCACCGGTGTCACTCCTTCTGGGCCTGTGGACTCCTCTGATAGTCACATCTCAACATGGGATGGTTAACTGAGTCCTTTAACCACTTACAGTAAAGACAACAGTTTAGAACTTTGCTAAGGAGATGTGTGCCTCTTCCTAATGTATCACCACTACCATTGGGTTTGTATAACTCTAGGCAAAACCACTTATGTTCTTTTGACGCACATCATCTCATCCACAGTTGATCCAGTTTACGTCTTTGTGGCTCGGTATGACTGTTTTGTTAAGTGACGAGGGTAAACCCAACAGAAACAGGGTGTGGGCTCTATGAATGACTTGTGTCCTCCTGTGGTTCTGTCAGGAGTGGACCTCTCCGAGTGTCTCCAGTACCCAGACTTCAGTGTGGTGGTGCTGTACAAGAAGGTGGTGATCGGTTTTGGCTTCATGGTGCCGGACGTGAAGTACAACGAGGCGTACATTTCCTTCCTGCTGGTGCACCCCGAGTGGAGGAGGGCTGGGATTGCCACCTTCATGATCTACCATCTCATCCAGGTTTGGAGCGCCACTCTCTATCAACAATACCGTTACACATACACACTGTATATCAATGACACATATAAAAAAGATATTAAACATTTTACAGTCTGTGGGAGGTATTTGCTGATGTTTTGGGTGGATATTGTGGGATTGAGATGTTGTCCTGTATCTGGTGTACTTGGTGTGTGTTGTGCAGACCTGCATGGGAAAGGACGTGACGCTGCACGTGTCCGCCAGTAATCCGGCCATGCTGCTCTACCAGAAGTTTGGCTTCAAGACGGAGGAATACATCTTGGACTTCTATGACAAGTACTACCCGGTGGACAGTAAGGAGTGTCGCCACGCCTTCTTCCTGCGTTTACGTCGTTAACCCAGGAAACGAGAGGTTGCCAGCGTCTGGGCGTGACTTGAAGGGATTCCGAGGTCTTTAACGGAAGAAGGCATAAGTAGTTGGGACGTTTAATACGAGAGCCAGCGGATGTTCTCTTCAACCATATCAGTGTCCGGAATGTATGTTTGTATTTGGTTGTGTGTCTTCGTTGTATATTGTCATGGTAAAGTTGTTGTCCTTGTTGCGTTCAGTGAAATACATGTATATTGGTCTGTTGTTTACACACATGTAAGCCCCCTGGCTCTAGGTTGCTAAACTAAGAATTCGATTTTGTATCTAAAGGACATGCTTTATTATGGTTTTGTAATACAACTCACTCTTATGCACACTTCTGCAGCTCACTTTTTGCATAAAGATGAAGTCACATTCACACCAACTCCTCTCATTGTCTCATCTTTGGCCCTCAGCTGAGAGTTAGGGTGGGAACCTCTCTCTCCCTTGTCATTTATGACATATTCATTCACGCTGCTGAAAACACAAATTAACTAGAAAACAGTGATGTTGTCTAACAGATTAAATAATTTCAATCAAAGATTGCTGGAAAACTGGATTTAACAACAAGGCCACCAACAAATGCCCCTATTTGCATCATGGCACGTACTTTAACACAGCATGACAACGACAAGCAACCATGAGCAGTGATCTCATCAGAACACGTCTAGTCCTAGGTTAGTTCGAGGTCTGACCAGCCTGTCCAGCATCCCCTGGCCCAGTCTAGCGGCTAGGAGAGACACTAAGGGGCTGCACTCGGTGATGACGGCCAGGTCGTATGCAGTGAGACCTCTGTCGTTCTTCCTCCTGATGCTGGCGTTGCACCTAAACCCCAGATGAAGAGACGGCTGTTCTCAGTGTACTGATGTAGACATTATAGCAATAAAACGATAGAGACATAGAAGGAAGTGATGGATGACTCCTTCATGGTAGTCAAGTTGTTACCGTTTATGCAAAAAGTCTAAAAACACCATGGCCTGTCTTTATCTGAGGCAGCAGAACAGCAGAAAATTACCTATTCCAGCCTGTCTTTTAGAATGAATACATGTTACAATAGGCACACATGGTTTCACTATACATTTCTCAAAATAAATTAACTTCAATTGAAGGGTGCCAATAATTCTGTAGTTGACTGTATGGTCACGTATCCCTTACCCCAGTAGTATCTCAGCACACGGCAACCCTTTGATCCCCATGGAAGCCGCTTCATGGAGAGCTGTGTTGTTTGACCTATGAGAGCGAAGGAGATTTTCTATTTATCCTGGTTGTTTTTTGTAGAGCCCTCTCGTTTGAGCTGAGAACGCTCTAGAACGATGGTAAGAGTGAATGGTCTCTGGACCGAAGCCCTTACGGTCCAGACTGCTGGTTGATGTCAGCACCCCTTTGCACCAGGACTGGGATGACGTCAGTGTGCCTGTTCACCACGGCAACAACCAGGGCAGGACGCCCATCGGCCCCCTGGCACACTGGATCCGCCCCCTGGCATGACATTACCGTGTTAACAAGGCACCTGGCCAATTCTCAAATTTAGCAAACGTGATGTTGAGGAAATGGTTTGTTTGCGGAATAAAAATGGCGTCTTGAAAAGGTATCAAGATGGATGTTTGATCAGTGATACTGTACCTCGTCAAGCAGTTGTTGGACTACAGAGATCTGCCCTCTCCCTTCATGGCCCACTTCCTTTAGAAGCTGGCTGTCTTTGGTTGTCTGAGAAAAATTAATATAAACCATTTGCTCAGGAATCACCAGAATTGGTAATGGAAACCCAGTTAGGGACATGACATAAGAATTTGCAAGCCACCAAATATAACCATACTGCGTTTGTACACAAATCAAGTAGAAATAAGGAATGATGACTATATTTGTCTGTAATTTATTTGTTTCAATTATTAAACATCTGGACTAGCTCCAAGAGAGAAGCACTTGAATCCGCATTCACTCAGTCAGACACTTGTAAGAGCCCTTGACAGACAGGGTCACATACCGGTGCCTGCTTTATGACGTCTGAGGACAAGCTTTTATTTGTTTCTTTTGATGTCCTTCCATTGGCGCCGGACCTCTCATTACCTACCATAAAGATAACAACAAACACATGCATTTGGTTCCAAATACATGTAATACCACGGTTGAGAAATGTATTGTCAAATGTGTTAAACGTGTGCCAAAATCCATTTGATTGTGTGCAGGATCACGGAGTGGCATGTGAGAGAGTCACTGTGCTTACCCAGGCTGGTCTGGCTGGAGGACAACACACTCCTGCCCTCTGTCACACTGCTGAGATTCTGGCTTTCTGATAGGGCGATGCTCTTCTCAGGCCCGCCCCCCTGGCATAACTGACCATATGCATCGTGAGAAAATGATGGAAAGTGTGGACTCAAATGTGTGACAAGAACACAATGACCCATGATGTTCCATTCTAATCCTCTCCCTACATTAGCTGTTAAATAATATATTTTGAATTTACCTTATTATTGCAATGTAGTATTTTCTTTCATTCACCATACATTCATTAGCTAGCTGCTGTAATTTAGATGTTATTGTTGCACTGTACAGCCATTGCCAAAGTATTGGCAGTGACCAATTTAGTCTTTTGCAAAGTTTGCTGGTTTAGTATTTAGATTCTTTTTGTAAGTTTCCATGTTATACTGGAGAACAATCTAACACATTTCACGTTTTAATAGGCTGTTTATAGCAATCAATCTACTCTTATAATCCAGTTAGAATGATTGAGTGATTTTACCAGACTCTTCTTATGTGCTGATCAGGTGATTTAGTGAAATTATGTTAGCTGGTCATTTTATGCCAGGGCCCAAAAACGGGAAATTAGTTTTTTGTGATGAAGTTCTTTTTTTTGTCCGATGTAGCTTTATTTAAAATGCATGTGATCACTCTGCACAATAATTGAGTAACAATGTGAATCAACGCCACAACAACTGAAGAAGAAAACTTTGCAAACTCAAATGTACGTCACCTGCCAATATGTTTGTGGTTTACGATGGTTTACTTTACGATGTGGCCAGTAACTCTGATCACTGTAGAATGATGCTCTTCTGATTCTTGATCTTCTACCGTACTTATCTTATATGACTTACTTTGCTTTGGATAAAATCGTATGCTAAAAGAATGAAATATAAAAAGTAAGGACATCTAGTATAAAAGAGTGGAGAAACATAACAACCAACCTTGTTTTTTTCATTTTCAGCTGAGACAAAGTTTATCCTCAGACTGACTTCATAATTGTCTTCCTCAATCACAGCTGAAACCATCTATAGGAAAGTAAACAAACGATTCAATTACTTATACTGACAGTTCCTTCCCAAATGTTCTTTGTTCTAGAACCAGGTGAGGTAATAATAATATCGCTTTACAATGTACTTTGGTAAGCTGACTGCAGACAAGAATACAGTTTAACAAGACTGTGGTTATACACTAGTGTAATAGGTCAACATTTCCATCTGATAATCAGTATACATAGTCTATACATAACCCTGCAGTCCCATAATTTGAGTATATACACTGACATCTGAAGATGACTCCTTCAGTAGTGGAGGCCTCATGGTGCCCTGATCTTACCCGGCCCATTCGAGGTTCCCCAACGAGAGCTCTAAACTCTGTGTTGTTCTGGGTGTAGCTTCGCAGATGTGCACACACATGATCCAACTGTTTCCTCCAATAGCCTGCGACCGAGAGAGACCAAGAGAGAAAGGGAAAAAGAGGTTGAGAGATTGGACTGGTAATCCTCAGACACAGCGAAGCACATCCACTCAGATTCATCCAAATCCCACTGAACCCAAGATGGGGTTTTTTTTTACTCAAATTTATGATACCAATATTTAAAAAGCTTATCAACATCTGCCACTCATTGAATGTAAATAAAGACCAGAAGAGGCATTGCGTTTTCTCTCTTCATCTCACTCATTGTTCTACTCTGATACTGCGAGAAGGGTAGAGAGCTGAGGAACCAGGGAAGTCGTTTGTGCCCACGGCTCTGTACCTCTCCCTGGACTTATGGCAGTGAGCAGCGGCCTTCGGTCCCTCATCTGGTCCTGTCTGCTGAACTCTAGCGCCGCCTGCTGGCCCTTCCTGTGGAGGTCCTTGCTGGACGGGTAGAAGAGGCCTGTCGTCTGGGTGTGCTGCTCCACGCGGCCTGGCCCCGGAACCATGACGAGAGATCCAGAGGGAGGCACGGGCTGCCATGTGGTAGCGTCTGAGCGCTGGGTGGACGGCTGTAGACGTTGCATGACAGTGACGGAGAGAGTCCGAAGAGGGAGCGGAAGAGACCGTCTTTACAGTTGGAGACAAACACGTTCAGTGTGGATTTCCTCCGGCTCTACAGCCTCATACCTGTTCCTGCTCGACAGCGCCCCCGGTGGAACAGGCCATGCTGGCGCGGGATTCACCCCTGGAAGGTCCCTCCATAAACACCCCGCAAGAGCCACAGAAGCTGGCATAGGGGTGGCTGTTGGCCCCGCATCGGGAGCAAATCAGGCAGCTGGCTGCATGGCCGGGCTGGGAAGAGATGGGTTCAAACAAAGAGTAGATATGGATGAAACGTAAGGAGCGTCGGAAACAAGTTACAGTATAGATAGTAATTGCCAGAGATGGATGTAGGTAGGTTGCATTGTCTGATGGGGTGATAGATGGATAAAAAGGATGGGTGGGTTTGGAATTCATGGGCGAAGGAATAGATTTAAATGATTTTTGACTGAGCATGCTTTGGGATTATTTTTTTTTAAAGTGTATGTAAGGTATGTCAAAAATAGAAGGAATGTTAGTGTGTATCATGGAATTATTCATTGCAATTCCAGCTTTTTAAAACTCCAGATTTCTATTCATCAGTGGTGCAGTGTACATGATCGAAGCAAGGCCTCTCTTACCTTGGCGCCGCACCAATCGCAGAAACGTGCGTCAGAGTGGTTAACCCGACTGCACTTAGAACAAGACACCAACTTGTTTTCTCCTGAAGGAAGAGGTGGAGCACTCTGACCACTCAGAACAGCCTAGTAAGGAAATACAAAGCATTCAAGCTAATTGTGATATACGTTCTTGTATGTTTATTGGCTAAATGCATAAGAAACAAATACTGTGGGAAACAATATCAATATCTAGAAGAAAGTTTTACATAAAAGTAGTCAAATAAAAAAACAAAAACAACATTGTCAGCATAAAGAATGAGGCCGACAGAGATGGAGTGTCTCTCCACCTTCTATCTTCTATAATCTTACAGTAGCGGGCTGTGGTAGCCTGGTCTCACAGGTGACACAGAAGGAGATATGTGCTGGGTTTCCAGTTCCACAAGACTGACAAATCAGCTTGTCCTAAACCACAACAACAGGACATTATCATGTGCATTATCACATATTGTACGATTCATATATCAATCTAGATAAGTGTGTTGTGAAATGTGCTCAAGTGGCTGTTGTTCACTTTGTATACAGTTCTACACTTGAAATTGAACATGGATAGAATAAAATGTGTAACTTTTTCAATAATATAGGACAAAAGGTCCTATATTTAGCCTATTTAGCTGCTCCACAAGACAATCCATACCACAATATTACAGTGATGGACAGATTCATTCAAGTTCAAGAAAAGAAAAAACCCTGATGGCTCTCTCACCAACGGTGCAACATGTGTTTACATGTTTACACAGTGACTCAAAAAGGTTTTCAGAAAGGTTCACAAAATTCTGAGTATGTTGTGTGGCATGTTGCAGTATGTTGTGTAGCATGTTGCTGTGTATGTGTGGCATGTTGTGGCAGTGGGGGTCAGATGGCTGAGCGGTTAGGGAATCGGGCTATTAATCAGAAGGTTGCCGGTTCGATTCCTGGCCGTTCAGAATAAAGTTGTGTCCTTGGGCAAGGAACTTCCCCCTACTTTTCTCGGGGGGAATGTCCCTGTACTTACTGTAAGTCGCTCTGGATAAGAGCGTCTGCTAAATGACTCAATGTAAATGTAATGTTGCTGTGTGTAAGAGTGTGTTTTCGCCAGCTTCCTTTGTGCTTACCTGCAGTCGTAGGCTGGCTTGAGGCTGCAGCTGTGGGCCAATAGGGGCTTCACATACCACACATGCCACAGTGTTCATGGGCACTATGGTTTTACAGTGAATGCACAAACCCAACTAAAACAAATATGAATCAGAATCAGCTGTATTTGCCAAGTAAGTTTGCACAAACAAGGAATTTACTTTGGCAGGAAGGTATGGAACGCCGATTTAGTCCAAATTAAATAAATAGATCTGTAAATAAATATATAAATACATAAATATATAAATATGGCTATGAAATAAAGCCTAAAATTTAAAAAGATGGCAATAAATATATAAATAATAAATATATTTCAAAATGACGTTTTTGTAAAGACAACATTTATTTATTTAATGGGACTTTTATTTCCTAATGGCACATTTATTTATTTTTTGAGACTTTTACACTCCACATTTATTTCCACATATTACCACATCACATTTATTACCACTCCACATTTATTTCCAATCTCACATGCAAACGAGAGGGGCGTGGTTATCTTCAGACCAACGCAGCTGCACAAGATCGAAGGCAGATAGGGACCTCTGATAGGGACACCTAGATTCAGTAGATGAAGGAAGACATGGTGTAAGAGATCGCTTGCTGGCCTTATAGATCAAAGGTCAGTGGCCTTATGTGCAGCTGCGTTGGTCTGAAGATAACCACGCCCCTCTCGTTTGCATTTGAGATCGGAAATAAATGTGGAGTGGTAATAAATGTGGAGTGGAAATAAATGTGGTGTGGTAATATATGTGGAAATAAATGTGGAGTGTAAAAGTCTCAAAAAATAAATAAATGTGGCATTAAGACTAAAAGTCCCACTAAATAAATAAATGTTGTCTTTACAAAAACGTCATTTTGAAATAAATATATTTATGTATTTATATATTTATTTACAGATCTATTTATTTATTTAATTTTGACTAAATCGGCGTTCCATAGTAAGGTGCATACGGTAAACATAACAAGAATTGTAAATATAAAATGTAGAAAATGTACAACAGTATCTAAATAATTCTAACCAAAACGATATAATGTATTTTTTTTAAATATAAAATAAGATATAAAGAAGAAGAGTGCAATGTGGTTGGTGCATTGTGCAATAAAGTGACAGATGGACTTTATGACAGTGTTAGTGACAGTTGGGAGTTCTGGGCCTTGTTCATGAGGCCAGCTGCAGATGGAAAGAAACTCCTCTTGTGGCGTGAGGTTTTGGAACAGTGTGTCCAGGGTGAACAACACGTTATTAGTTCAGTCAAGACACTAGTATAGAGTTCACCATTTATAGGCATGGAAATAGGTTTGACTTTGGCAGAGTGGATGTATCTAGGGAAAGCACTCCCTGCCATTAGCGAGCAGCATATATAGAATATGAGAGAGCAAATAGAGGAATAATCCCCCCTGATGGACAGTACATACAGACAACACAGGGAGATGGAGAGGGTTCGACTACCGCCTTATCGACATGGACCTATCGGCTTGAAGTAACTGAGGTGTAGTTGATAACATGACGTGATTTGACCATTTGACAGTGACCAGCCTGGGCTCCTCAGCTTCAGTAAGGTAACCCATTTGAATTTAACTAATAGTTTGGAGCCAAACATATGGAAATTGATCAAATGTATGGAAACGTGTATTTATAAACAGTGTAAATGATAATAGTACACAAGGTGAGCAGCGTACCTGTCCACCCTCTGTGGGCGGCAGCCTCTGCCCCGGCACTAGTGGTACAGCAGTACCACACTGCAAACAGAAGCGGGCAAACGGGTCTGACGGACGAAGGCTCAAGCATTTGGTGCACCTGCACAGACAGGAGACCGGAGAGGTCAATGATGGTCCGTCTTCAAGACATTTCATTCCTCTCTCCAAAATGATCTCTATATCTCAAGTCCTAACTAAACAAATTGACCATATGACACAGGTTAACCTGATCAGGATTCAAGTCAATCTCTTTTTTTTAGAATGCGTACCTCAAGAAATCTGTCTCTCTTTGAATCCTGGATATTTGCGTGTTGGTCAGGTTATTGAAGGTGCTTTCTTCCAGGCTTGCATTCTATAAAGAATGGTCAATGATTAATCTAAATAAACTGGCCATCCATTTAAAATAACATAAATAGTGGGATTGTTTTTTAAATCATCTCTGGTCTCTACAAAAACTGGATATTTTGTGGTTCCCAAAATCAAGAAGATAACGGCAGGGGCAAGGCCATCTCATGAAGACCTCCTCTCCTCTGGGTCTATCAGGGTGGGGTCTCAGTATTCAAAGACAGAGAAAAACTGTTTATCAGTCTTATGGCTGAATCACTGCACTAGCTCTCATTTAATCAGTGAGGACTTCACCACTACTAACGCTGGCACCAGCACCGCTGTTTGCTCCTCTGCTGTCTCTAACCTCATTTGACTCTCCACTCTTTACCTCTATTACCCTTTGATCTAACAGTGGCCAGACTGGCAGGGATAGGAATTCAAGAATTTTGTGTACAACAGGGTAGAATAAGGCCTACCAATGTGTGAGGTGACTTAGGCTCAGGCCCAGATGTGAGGCCCAGACGACTGCTGAGGAAGCGAGGAGCTTTAGGGGCTCTTTTACCTTCCTTCATCCTCGGTCCTAAAAACAAAATACACAAACACTGTTAGTATAGATTTAGACAGTAACAGTCATATGACATTTCGAAAATGTCAACAGTACATTTCGGGTTTTGTGACTTTTGTGGTTCGAGTGGCCAATTTGTCCAAATTCAAAGTCCAATTTGTAGTCTGAGTTACTTCATACAGTGATTTTTTGTACATCCTGTATGGCTCTTAATTGATTTAGGTCCTGTTGTACACACTTTATAGTAACATAGTACTTTTATCTTTTCAATGCATCGGATTCTGTTTGAGTTAGTTCTATTAAACAGTTATGATATGACGCAATAATGTAAATGCAATCAGGGATTGTAAGACCTAGTCCTAAAATAGAACAGAACTCCACACACCCTGTGGCCTCAGTGAAGATTCTCCTGAAGCATGCTCCGCCCTCGTAGGCCAAGCAATGCTGCCATCAGTTTCCTTAGAGAACCCAAACATTGGACAAGTATCAAAAGCATAGACTCCACTTTCTTGGTTTGAATGTTTCATTGCAAATGATATCTACAAGAGGTATAATTATGAATATGATTAAAAGGAGAACTTTCAACAGAAGTGTTAGGCAAAAATACCTGTTTGATTTCTAGTTCATGGTCCTTCAAGACATTTTCCTCTGTGGATAACGCCTCGCTTGGAGGCACATATTCCACCAGGAAGAGCTTGGTAACAACAGCACTCTCCCTGCCATCTCTAGAGACAATTGACCATCAGATCATTTTGGTTCTGAAAATTGTCCCTTGTGTACAGTATGCTTCGGACTGAGAGTCAAACCCATTTACAGAAACTGGGGTTACTAGTTAGCTGGTGGGGAAGTGAGTGAGTGAATAAAGACGGGTGGAGAGAGAGACACAGCCCAAGAAAGACAGACACAGATAGAAGGACGGATAGGAAAAGAGAAAAAGAGCAGGGGACACTAAGTAGGGCTACATAATCTGACGTGTTTTGTTATGAATTTTAGACAACTTTTAGACAATTTATTACTTATACATTATGGAATATTTGCACTAATCATTCTGAAGCATTCCCACCTGGTGACAGCCACTGCTTTGACAGACACTTTGCCGTCATGTAAGCATATTGGTTTACTGTACTTTCGAGTGCTGCTCTCCCCAAATCCAGGTCTCTTGACAATCTCAGGTTTACTTCCATCCAGAGTGTAGTAGATGGTGACATCCAGTGTGTCTGGACCAAAATTAATGTATTTTTTATTTTAAAGGACACACTGATGGGGCACATTGATCAACATTGCTGTTAATGTAGCTTACTTTAATTATTCATGGCAGGTTAACCGAGTAGTTAACTCTATACAAAATATTTAACGCTATAGACAATATGGCTTGGATTCTATAACTCGGTTAAACTTAGGCCACACGTGAAACGTGTGAAAGAAAGTAAAAAACTAAAAGTGTGTTTTATTTATACATTCTTAAGAAGAAAAAGACAAAAAAGCATGAGAAATTTCGAACCTGATTTGATCTCAACAACAGTTGTGGTATCGATCTCATGCTTCGCTTTCCCAGGTTGAGGAATGCGAATGGGTATGATGTGAGGCACCACGATGGAACCAGCAGTCATGTTTCTGGATGCTGGACAAGAAAAAACGTCTAAAATTATGACATTTAAGTGATTGGCTTAGTAGCCTATGCCCACAATATGCTCACCTGGACAATTATTATGGTTTGTTTGATATTTGCAATGTTTTTATGTAATAAAAAAAAGGCACCCATGGAAAAAAGACTGAACTGTTAATGGCAGCAAACAGACTTGTACAGGACTGTTGCATTCTGCTGATAACGGAGACCTGGCTCCACTCATCCATTCCAGATACGGCTATCGAGCTAGCAGGACGTACAGCTCATCGCCAGGATAGGGGGATGGAGGAGAGGCCAACCTGAGGAAGGAGGCTATGCATTTATGTGAACAACTGGTGTAACCAACGCAACGGCCATCTTTATCCACTGCTCTCCAGACCTTGAGTATCTGACTGTTAAATGCAGACCCACTTATCTCCCACGGGAGTTTACTGTTGTCATGGTGACTGCTGTGTACATACCACCGGATGCTAATGCTAACTCAGCCCTTAGTCACTTGTACAATGCCATCAGCCTTAAACAAAACACCTATCCAGAGGCAGTACACGTGATAGCAGGACACTTCAACCATGCTGATTTGAAGGTAGTGCTCCCTGAGTTCCACCAACACATGTGCTACCAGGGGAGAAAATACTCTGGTTAAAGCCTTCTCCGATATCAAGCATGGTTACAGGGCTACACAGCTACCCCACCTTGGCTTGTCTGATAACATGCTACTCTTACCGGCATACACCCCGGGGTAAACTTCTTCTTCACCCGCTTTGAGGTTGAGACACCGGATGTGACTACGCCACTTCCACTAGACCCCAGTAGCCACACCCTCACAGTGCAGGCACAGGAGGTAAGGCATGTTCTGTGGGCAGTGAACCCAAGAAAAGATGCTGGACCAGACGATGTGACTGGGAGGGTGCTGAGGGACTGTGCAGACCAACTGGCTGGTGTGTTCACCAACATATTCAATCAGTCCCTATCCCAGTGCTTGATTCCACCCTGCCTGAAGTCCTCCACAATCATTCCACCAAAAAAGACCACTGCCAGCACCCCTAACGACTACCAACCAGTGGCACTGACACCTATCATCATGAAGTGTTTTGAGAAACTGCTCCAGAGTCACATCACAAGGGTTAGGGTTGACCCCCGCCAGTTTGACCCCCGCCAGTTAGCATAAAGAGCAAACGGCTACAGAAGATGCCATTGCCACAGCTCTCCACACCACACATGTGGAACAGAGAGGAAACTATGCCAGGCTGCTCTTCATAAACTTCAGCTCTGCTTCAACACGATCATACCAAGCAGAATGGTCACCAAACTGATGGACTTAGGGCTTTTACAACAAATCTGCTACTGGATCAGAAATCTTCTGACAGACCGCTTCCAGAGGGTTAACGGTTTTCCAAAAAACAGACACATGGGAACGCCCTTGTCTACGTGGAACGCCCTCCCCTAGATCTCTGAGAGCCTCGGAGAGCCCTGGAGAGCTTGACGTGCACTTCCGGCGTGGTTTCCGTGACCAACAAGACTAACAGAATCCTTTGACCGACATTGCTGTAAGTTTTTTACAATTCATATTTCATCTAAACAGTACATGTAAATCAGCTTCTGAATTAAAATGTGACGAGAAATGGGCAGTGTAGTTGTTGAAAATGTGCTTATTTATTGATGACACGGCTAATTTGCTCAGACTTTTCAATAACCTAGGTAAATAAACACTCGACGACGTTGCGCCACCTACTCTTCTGGCAGTTAATTGTTTTCAGCACCCACAGCCTACGGAGAACCATAAACAAAGTCTATCCGTCTGTATCCGTCCGCCCGCCCATCCGTAAACGGAGTCGGAGTAGCATATTTCGGCCTTTAGAGTAGGATCCCATCTCTCCTCAGCTCTCAGCATCAGCACCAGCTCCCCACAGGGCTGTGTGTTGAGCCCCCTACTCTACACCATCTATACCCATGACTGCACCCCCATCCACCCGAGCAATGCCATCATTAAGTTTGCAGATGATGCAACAGTGGTGGGGCTCATCTCAGGAGGAGATGAGACTGCATACAGGGAGAAGGTGCAAAGGCTGTCGACATGGTGCACCTTGAACAATCTTATCCTCAACACCTCCAAGACAAAAGAGCTGTTAGTCGACTATAGGAAGAGAAAATCGGACATGCAGCCTATTGTCATTAATGGGAGTGGAGAGGGTATCGGACTTCAGCTTCCTGAACACTCACATCGAGGAGGACTTTTCCTGGACAAGAAACACCACTGCACTGCTGAAAAAAACACAACAGAGGCTGTATTTCCTGAGGTTACTCAGGAAACACAAATTTAAAAAGAAACTGTTAGTGTCCTTTTACCGCTGCTCTGTGGAGTCAGTGTTGAGCTATGGCATCTCGCTGTGGTTTGCCAGCTGCACGGCAGCAGAAAGAAAGGTACTCGAGGGTCATTAACACTGCACAAAAAGTCATTGGCTGCTCTCCTTCACCTCTTGAGGACATCTATAAAACACGCTGCCTCAGATCAGCCCACAGCATCCTCAGACACTCAACACACCCTGGTTACCACCTATTTGAACTGTTGCCCTCAGGGAGGCGCTTTAGGACCATCAAAGCAAAAACAGACAGGCAGAGAAACAGCTTCTATCCCAGAGCTATATAGCACTTAACAATGCAGAAACCTGACCTGTATTTGTCTCTCTGTTGTGTAATATGTCTCGTGTTTTTACATGTTTTTACTTAAGCTGAGTATTTATAGTGTACATTTGTATAGTTCAGTCTATATTTTTATTGTTTTTGTTTTATACTTTTCAACTGCACTGAGTCTAAGAGCAGCTACTTAAATTCCGTTGTAATTGTGCAATGACAAATAAAGATATTCTATTCTTCTAATGCATTAGATTACGGATTCCTTTTCCCCTATTGACATTTATAAAAAGAAAGCAGTAACCATAAAAAAAACTATTAGACCTAATGTTAGCTACGTCTGGTAAGCATTTGGGGAGGGCAAGTCTTTAATTGAACAATTCGCAATTCGTAGGAATACATTCAGCATAATTTAGATAATAAACATTATTATTATGAAATATGATTATGATGTAAGCTCTCACCTTGTTGCCACGTCTATGAAAAAAGAATGTTTAGGGTCATTATGTTGTAGCCTACTGATGTTGGCAATGTATCTAGCGACGCTGCACTGTGCATTCACCAACACCATTGGTCTACATCATACGCCTTAGCAACGCTAACAACCAATAGCAATATTCTCAACAAACTAAAATTATTGTCTCGTTTCAAATCCCTATTTCTTGTTTATTTCTTGTTTGTGTTTTTAAACTTAAATAATTGAGTGAATATAGTTGCATTTTACTTACTGGAATGGATTAATCAGAGACATGGGTTACATGTATATTTTTCTAATTTACCCCGACTTTATCAACTTTACACAGTGGATCCGTGAATGACTATTCTATATGTATTTAGTTTAATAAAAGACTAGGGAGATATTCCAGTTTTAAATCATTATAAAGCGTACATTTGTCGAGAATTCTATTGTATTTTTTGATCAGGCAATGTCGGGACTGCCAAACACTCAAATTAGACCACGCTACGTCTCGTCTCAAAGGACCTAGTATTGCACGTTCGAATGTTGACGGTTTTACATGTATAGCCCAACTTGAGCATGTTAACGACTTCTGTGTATACATGATATTTGAGGGTTGTAGAGGGTGGATTTAAATTGACTCAACAATGACGGATGTCAAAGTAAAACAGGAATCTACAGATGTTGCGGACATCGAAAACAGGTTGGCTTGGCGTTTCATCACCCTGCTATGGCTGGGTTGGTTAATTAGCCAGTTAGCTAAAATCGACTCGTAAAGACCGATTATTGTAGCTGTGTAGATATGTAGAGTATGCTTTGCACTGATTTATTGTCGTCTTCGTACATGCTTTTTGTTACACAGGATAAAAGAACTCTGCCAACAGTTCCCTCACGGGATAACTGACCAGGTCATCCAGAATGACATGCCGAACTTGGAAGCACAGCTCAGGGCCATGGCAATCAACAGACTTTTGTCACTGGTACGTAACAGTTGCAGTAGTAATCAATCCGGTTAACTGATTCACTGACAAGTGGTTAAATTAAAGTGTATATATACGTTATATGTACGATTAGTTCGTAAGAGTTGCAATTAAGGCAAAAAAAATTACCCAAAAAACGTGCCATATAGATGTAATGATACCTGACCAGTTTAACAGGACTAAATCTAAGTGTCCAACATGGAACGAAAAACAAGCATTCTGTCGGTCAGGTTATTTGAATGGCTGGAATTAAGTTTGGTCGGATACTTATTCATTAAACCAGGGGTTTTCAAAGTGTAAGACAGTGAGCCTCCCTTGAGAGAACATCAAGTCACCGGGGCCTCCCCCATTTTAACGGGGTCATAGAATGATTTTTTGGGCATATTTCACACTGTTCCTTAAGGTCTCCCAATAGGGTATCTAACATTGGTTGGGCTGAAAATGTTCCGGGTGCTGTTCTATGCGCCCTAATGCACCCTGTGAAATAGCCCTGGAATAAAACAAGAGGGTTTCTTCTTTCTATGGTATGCTCATGAATATATAGATAAGCTGCGCGCTGATTGGTTGGTTTACAACGAGTGAAGCTGCGGAGCGAAGCGCAACATGGCCAACAGTAAGCCTACTTACCAGGGGTGAAAGTAGTTTTGTTTTCTTGGTGGTACTATGATGCAGGTTTAATGCGCGCGCTAAGCGCGCGCCGAAAATTTCACTTAGCCTAATTATTTATTATTTATTTATTTGTATATTTACTGTATTATAGTCTACTTATCAAGCATTCACTAGGACTTCTTATCACTCTAGTATCACTCTTTAACCCACCTGTATCTGTTTTTGCCTGTCTAAATGTCACACGTGATATTTAACCTCTTCTGGGTCCAAGCGCTCCGCTCGTCCAGATCTAATAACAATGGCGGAACCTGTTAATTTATTTACGATCACGTCCTACTTTAGTGATGCACCCTTGCTCACACAGTTTGTCATTGCATTTTATTTTTAACCAGTCGTTGTCTTGGGGCCCCAATCCAGCTCGGCGCCCCAAGCAATTGCTTGTTTTGCTTGCCTTGTCGCGACGGGCCTGTGCGTGTGTCGGAATTTCTTACCGGTACGGCGTACCGGCCAGTACCGGCTTACTTTCACCACTGCTACTTACTGAAACATCGAAGGTGGAGACTTGAAATAAAAACGTACAAATAAACCTATTGTGTCTGCACAACACTGTTTTCAACAGATTGACAAGACATCATTTGAAATGATAACGTTAGCGTAAGGGGTCCCATTATCGTCCACCGAAAATAGTTATGCCAACTTCTCCTTTTTTCGGTAAAATGTTAGCTCCATTTCCTGTTTCCTGAGAGATTAAATGACATTAAAATATGTATATATTTTTGTGTATTCTATTCCATACATCTACGTAATGATTATTTTCCAGTAAGCATATATTTTTATTTTTTTGAATAATTAAAAAATATATATTTGCCGCCACCCCTGAAACGCTTTGCCGCGCCTCCCCTGAAACTCTCTGGCGCCCCCCAGGGGAGGCGCGCCTCACACTTTGAAAACCTCTGCATTAAACCATGAGGCTGAATTAACCAAATATGAATCTATTCAGGGTCAGCTGGACTTACTACGAAACAGCTCTGGACTTCTGTACCGGATGAAGAATACCCAAACAGCCAGGTGTCTGCTTTGTCATGATGCTTTCCTTACACATGCTATGATAACTGACAGGCTTGATACTCACTTTCTATTTACCATTTAAGCAAAATGAAAGGCTCTGACAATCAAGAGAAGCTGGTGTATCAGGTCATAGAGGATGCGGGGAACAAAGGTATTCTTACTATTTCCAACAAAATCAATATGATATTGAAATGTCTGCCCCCCCCCCACAACCACACACTTATAATGATGCCATTCATTGGTTTTCATTGTCGTCTATTTAATGAGCCCTTTTCTTCATTGTCGTTCATGCATTGTCTTCACACAGGGATATGGAGCAGAGATATTAGATACAAAAGCAACCTTCCTCTAACAGAGATAAACAAAATCCTCAAGAATCTAGAGAGCAAGAAGCTTATCAAGGCTGTCAAGTCTGTGGCTGTGAGTAAGAACTCCTAATGTCTTTGCAATTTTCTTGGAATTTGCTTTGGGATCAATAAAGGGATTTATTTTATTAGTAGTACTTCAAAGTATTTTAAGTTGATTTAAGTTGTGTCAAAACCATTCATGCCAAACATCTGACATGGATGAATAGTTAAGTAAAGTTGTTCACTCTTGATAGCAAACACTGTTACTCAGTCAAACCAGCCTCCAAAATACAAAGTCATTCTTCAAAGTACTTTTAATGTTCATGATGTAAGGTTAATAAAGGAGAAGATGTCAATGTATCAGCTAAATAAACAGCATTTTATATAGGGTAATGGGTAACAATCTCAGCTAAAGTTTTTTTGGCACAACAGACCTGTTACTAAATCTAAATCTCTCACCTAAATGTTGATTTCATTGATTAGATCCCAGTGTGCACTTTTTCACTGTCCAAATTGTTTTTGTCATTCAGGCCTCAAAGAAGAAGGTTTACATGCTGTACAACCTGCAGCCTGACCGCTCCGTGACTGGGGGAGCCTGGTACAGTGACCAAGACTTTGAGTCTGAATTTGTTGAGGTTCTCAATCAGCAGTGTTTCAAGTTCCTCCAGAGCAAGGTATGCTGACTGGAACACAGCTCTGGAATGGCTAACACTTGGGCTGTGTCTACTACCGCGCACTAAACGAAGTACACTGCAATGTAGTGCACTGCAATGTAGTGCACTTACATTTGCAGTGCACTCAGTTGCTGAGTAGTGCTGTCTAAACTGGAACACTTTACTTACCCACTTAGCGGGAAGTGACGCACACAAATCTGTTCGCGACACCCGAGAAACAACCCGCGAAACAAACCCGCTTGTATTTCTGTCACTGGACTCCTCCTCTTCCGCTACGTAGCCAAGATGGCGCCCGTTTAGGGCGAGTAGTGTCCATCGTCGGACACTTCATTTTTGGACCGTTTGCAGTGCATCATCCGGGTACTTTCAGTGCACTGAATTTTTGTGTTTTTTCAGTGTAAGCGCCCTAAGCACTGAAAGTAAGTGCTCGAAGTGCACAAGTGCGCGGTAGTAGACACAGCCTTGGAATTGTAATGATTATAATAAGCATACAAGTATTCTCTATAAAAACATTACAGATACAACATTTGCAAGGATACTATTTACTAATGCACCTGTGATTACAACTGGATAGTTGAATTGGATTTTAGCCACTCTTGTTTTTTAGACTCTGTACTCCAGTCATGTTGGCCTTTCTTACCTAGGCTGACGCAGCAAGGGATAGCAAACAGAGCCCCATGGTGCAGAGGAACAGCTCTTTTGCTACCTCTCATGAAGTTTGGAAGTATATTTGTGAACTGGGGATTAGCAAGGTGAGACCAATTCAGGCAATGGGCTTTAGACACTTATTTCTTTCTTGACTTTACATTCCTTTATTTCATACTTACGAGCTTCCGGTTCCAACGTACATGAAGACCTGCTGCCACATGAAATGCTTGAATTAATAGAGTTCTATACTCGTGCGTCAACAATGTACTGCTCACCAAGGTTGACCTGTCGATGGAAGACATTGAAACCATCCTGAACACGCTGATCTATGACGGGAAGGTTGAGATGACCATCATAGCGGCCAAGGAGGGCACGGTGGGCAGCGTGGATGGCCAGGTGAAGCTGTACCGAGGAGTCAACCCCATCATCCAGCCCACGGGCCTGGTCAAGGCTCCCTGTGGCCTCTGTCCGGTGAGCCCACTCCCCTTCCTGCCTCTGGCCTTCACCAGACAGCTGGCCCATTTGAATAGTACAGTCTTGTTTTTGGAAGTCACTTGGCTGAGATGGCTAGATCAAGACAAGCCTTTTATTGTCAGATGCACAGAACAACACAAGGTCAGACTGGCCACTGAAATCCTTGGGTTAAGACGACGCAAAGCAACCTGGCATAACATAACATAAAAGTACTCAGAACATAGATTACATCTACGATAAACTCAAACATAATAATCCTCCTGAATATACAAAATAGTATGTATAATAATAACCTAATATATATTAGGCTGTGATTAACCTGTTTTAACTAAATGAAGTATGTTAGTTTAGATGGTATGTTAAGATATGGTATATCTAAATAATTAAGGGGTCCTTGCTTGGGAAATGCACACAAGCATTATCCATATATTATAGGCTGAGGAAACCAAAGTACATGTATAATCCCCTGTAGCCCTTGACAAAGGCAGTAGTTCGCAAAGAAAAATTTAAGTACAAGACCCAATACCGTCTGCTTGGTTTTGGTAAAAGAATACATCTGAAAATCTATTTTATGATATTATTATTAATATTTCATGTTTGTTCAAAGTCAATGCTCATTGTAATGTCTGTCTCAATCTTCCACAGGTGTTTGATGACTGTCACGAAGGAGGAGAGATCTCACCCTCCAACTGTATCTACATGACAGAATGGCTCAACTTTTAAGAAGCGACGTGTGTCATTTCTTTTGTATAGTTTTTCTCTGTGGAGAAAGTAAATCTGCATATTGTTACAGCTACGAACATTATTAAATGTTTAAAGGATGCTTGTTTACACATCCAAAGAACAGATGATTGCAGCAGTATTTCCACTTATCTTCCTGTAAAATATTAAAAATCCCTCAAAATCTAAATATATCCTTTATCTGGCATATTAAATAATGCGTTTAAATGTTCTGTTCAGATCTTTGAATATGTGATGAGCACAAACTGAAACATGTCAAGGGATTTGGTCAAACTATAAGTTAACTGCCAATTAAATGGATTCTATAATGTAGGAAAGTAGCCTGGTGACCTTTCTGTGTTTTGCCGTCATTCTTTTTCACTTCTTGAATAATAATAAAGGGTGTGCACAGCAGTCAGTCTGGAAAACCTGTCTTATGGCAAATCTGGTCATGGTTAAAGCTGTGATGGAGAGGGACTGTCCTTCACTGTTGCAGCCTCCAGAGTTCTCCAGCTTTGACGTTCTGTTTGGAATTGTTGCCACCGGTTTGCAGTTGCTACTGTACACACAACTACCACTAGCAGCACTGATTATAAGCAAAATGCTGGTCATGTACAAAGGTTTGTATGACTGTACTTGACATTGATTAGCTCAGCTACCAAACAAATGTGTTCTTGAAAATGTTTATAAATTAATGTCAATATTGTATGTCTTCACAAATGTATCACTATGAAAAATGTATGTCAAACTAAAAGTGACTTGAACCACACCAAAGAATGCAGTGTATAAAGCGTGGTGTTTAATGTCATTGTTGACTTTCAACAGTTTCACAAGATCAGTCATCCTTTATTGCAGGTGATATCTCCAGCTGTCTTCTATAATGTACCGGCTCTCAGTTTGTGCACTAAGTTGATCAGCTCTGGAAACTGTGTGTTCTGGAAGTGGCCTTTGTCTGTGTATTTGCGCAGGTCAGCCTTCAAGCCTTTTGCAACAGCCTCCTGCTCGTCCCAAGGCAAAAAGGGGTCATCTGTTGAGCCAAACTGAACTATATGGCCAGCATTCCCCTTTATTTTTTCCCATTCCCATGGTCGGTTGAAATATCCTGTGCAGAAAATAACGTATGAGGAACAATTCTGACCTGAAAGTTAACTACTTCGGATGGAGGTGAATCATATCATTTCGACTGGTACATTGAGAAGGGTTTAGTTCATGATGAACTTCTGAATACTTACCACTTTCTCTCTCGTTCTCATCTCCCAGATCAGATGTGTATGCTCCCACCAGGATAATGCCAAACACTTTGTGAGTTTCAGCATACCTGTACAACACAGTTACAGAGATGTTCTTTTCATAATACTATTTGCTAGGTTCTAGCTAATGCCTGGAATGCAACTGACTAAATATTGTGAGCAGAAGCTTCTGTAATGGTCCTATACAGTAGCAATATGATGATTATTACTTACCTCATGGCTGCGGCTGCTCCTGAGCTGTGACCAATGATTACTGTCTCCTCATCACATTGCATCTCGTCCTCCATGTATGGCAACCATATGCTCTCTCGAGCTGTCACTGTATGAAGAACACAATTCGGTTAGCTCTTTTAGCGACCGCCACGTTGACTGTCACAGATGGCCTTTAAAAAACCTACAAACCTGGATCCGGCATGTTTTCCAGCAGGCAGGTCATCTCTGGAATCTAAACATCAAATAGATTATTAGTTGCAGGCTAAGAAACAAAACCTCACAAAATGCAAGTCAACATATGGTGTATAGCATATACCTTATTGATTTGTTTTTTGGCCCAACCATACCAATTGCACCGTTCCACATCTCCAGCCCCATTCCCTGGAACAATTACAGCTTTGGTCAAATGCATCGTTTTAACTTCACGTTTGAAATAACTGGAAACCACTTCCTGCCTAACTCATGACCACGTGATCCGCGTATCAAAATACGTGTTCGTCAACATTCACAAACATGACATTAAGTTATCCTTGATTTTAATTTGGCTCTTGTACACTGAGTCAATTTTTATTTTCTGTATTCATTGCATTAAAAAGTGACACATCAAAAGTGGTGTGTCCACACACAAATGCTATGAATAGCGAAACAAATATAGAAATGTTAGCTGACGCCCCAGAAGCCCTTGTCAAGCATATTGCTGCGTCTCAAATAACATACTAATTGTTTTGTTTTAGTAGGCTATTACTCCGTACGGATCTGGGCCGACTACTGCGCCAGATCCGGCGCGGACTCAACTTGCATGTGGGTTGCGTGACGGTTTTAATACGGTAATTATGACCAAAGGTGACTTTTTTTAAGGATAGGCTACAATTCCACACTGGCTGCTTGAAAACTACCTAGGCCTACATAATATTATTCGTTTTATATTTTTTATGAAAGCAAATTAATGTATTTGATTTAGATGAGCACATTTTCCCTTTCCTGTGTTTCCTGTATTACTTTTTTGGGAATCATTTGTTTTTAACTTGATTTAGTGTGAACATAATATTACATTGATTGATATACGTCATCGACATATTTATGAGGTGGTGGTGTATCGGTGTTATACAGTAAAATATCATATAAATATCATCATCGGTTAGTAAATAGATAGTAGTGTAATATTGTTATCTGAAAAGGTGCTTAACCAAACAGGGGATACGGTGGCCTTCCCGCACTGGGTCCTTACTCAGGTGCAGGCTGATCATGTGATCAGAAAGATGATAGCACATAAACAAGCCAGAAGATGTGCTGTAACCATAGCCACGATCCACCTCAAAATTGCATGGTAGTCATCAGAATTCAATAGCACTCTGCATTTTGGCTTGAGCACAGATGATATTATGACTTGCTCTCCATACTGGAGACAGTAGTCTACTAAGGCATCAAGGCTAGTACTGATTAAAGGCAGTAAGGTAAGCATTTTATGTTCACTGTTCCGCTATACAGCTATTGCTTGCACATTGTATTGTCTGTAAATTGTATATTGATTGTCTGTATTGTTTGAGGGTCACCAACGACCAGAATTAAATTCCTTCTGCGTGTTAACATACTTGGCCAATATATGATTCTGATTATTAATTATATAGCCTACATTTTTACTGCATCGCATATAAACTTAGAGCTACATTCCTACTGTTGTGCCATTGTTCTCTCTCACATAGCTCTATATTTATTATTTTCCCACCCCTAAAAAACATGAATATTTGCACACGACAACGTCGGTGTCAAAATGTTCGTCGACCTAGCAAACTACTACACTTCAGCTGTGTGGGAATCGAATCGCATGAGCTAACCAGTCGAAGGGCGTACAAAAATATAAGAGCACACCCCACAATTTCCCCAGAAATTCTACCCTCTCTAGTTGTCTTTGCAATAGTAGCGTATGACTCTAATAGACCCTATACATTGACATGCATAGGCGTAGTTTGTACAGTATTAGGATACACAACTTTATTTAGATAGAGTAGTTTCCCACAGTTATCCATGATAGGCCTACTATACTTAATTTTGTATTTAACGGCTTTGTGAATGTAGAAAACATAGTCTGACATAGTCTTTGCCTACCACAATAGTCAGTGATTGGAAGATTAGAGTTAAAACTCATTGAAATGGCCACAATTTTCATCAGTCACAAAAGCCTTCTGCTTATCAGATAACATGAATGCCATTTTTTCTGCAACATCATAATGTCTTTGTCACAGCCAGCTTACAGTCTACAAATAAATATTGAATTGTGTTGCCTTTCACAATTTCATATTTCACTCCTGTTCAGATGGAAGCTTTCAGCACAATTCTCAGGGCCCTTGTTTTAGTCATTGCTGTGTTGGCGGCCAGTTCTGAGCAACAATACGGATCAGATGTTAAAGAGGCAGCAAACTTCGCTGTTGAGTTCCATAACCGCATCAGTAACTGCACATATGCCTACAAGGTCATCGCCATCCTGTTAAACACATCTCAGGTCTGTAGACAAACTGGCCCTGCACCCTGATAAACTTTTCTGCTTTTGGTATGAAAACAATGACATGTTTAAATGCATAAACTTCTCCATTGGGAGTGTGAGTGTTTGGTTGTGTCTGAAGGGGCACATTGGCACACATTAGCTTTTTAGGAATGAACAAAAAGTTGTTTCGAGGAATTCACAGGGGCAAGTTCTATCTAACTATAAACATGATGATTTACAACAGTATGATTAATGAACAATATATGCATAGAAGACAATGTAATCAGTCAGGTTATTTTTATCCCCAGATTCACCCTCCGGCTCGTGTAAAGTACACCATGACTGTACAAGTAGGACAGACCATGTGCAAGAACGAGCCCACTGTAAATCTGTCTGACTGTAGCTTACAGAATGCTGAGGATCTTAAGGTAATGGAGGATGTGAATTTATCATTAACAAATATAGAGGTTCATTTGTGAAATATTACAAGAAATTGATATTGTAAAAAATTGTGCAAAAATGTATGCATAAAATAAAGAAATAGAATGAAGCATTGTGTGATAAATTGTGTGAAACAGATTTGAAAAGGGATAATGTGTAGGCTATAGAGTGTATTTGTTAAATACATAATATGTGATGTTTTAGGGTATCGAATATATATTGTAGCGACCATCCGGTCTTAGTCGCTTCTGGGTGCGGGGGATCCAGTTGATGACGCGCTAACAGAACCAATGTCCAGACGGGTGTGTTCGGTTTGGGGTGTTCCCGTTTATTTAATATAAAAGCGGTAAAAACAGTAAGACCTCCCGTCACCCTACCCTCACATACAATAAAGCCTGTGACCCTAAATAGCCTTTGACCCGCCACCTATGGCCGAGCCGAATATAGGTCACCTGTGCCCAAACATAAACCAACCACCACAAACCACACCCAAATGAAACAATCCCCAATTAACCCCATAGGTGAACCATAATGGCTCCTACATATATGTTAATATCCTTCTTTCTTCCCAGACTATGACCTGCCACTTTGTTGTGATGGCTGTCCCACATTCTGATGTTCAGAGCTATCTACTCGAGGATCAATGTCACTGATACAAGATTTGTACAAGATTTCAAAATAACGTAATTTCACTGAAACTTTTGCAGAGTTATTTATTGAACACGTCTCAATAGCGAGATAAATATATTAATTAATAATTTACTAATTATGTCAGCCTTGTTGTGAACTGTGGACTAGCATACTGGAAGAGGAATTTAGACAAAATTGAGTTAATTAAGTGCTTGAATAAGTCTTTGAGCAACTCATTCTTTCTTGGAAGTTATAATGTTCCTACCACACTGTTCTTGTCATGTCCTACAATAAATGAAAGTGATTGAATTTGTAGAAATTGCAATGTTGAGTGATAGTGGGAGTCCTAACTTTATTTTGACTTTATTTTTGAGTTTTCAAATTCCTTTTTACTTCAAATATAGTCAATGTTTTGAAAACAGGTTTACAGCATAGATTTATTGTCAGCCTAATGAAAAGTCTCGAGCAAGAATCAAACTTTTCTCAGATTACTTTTACATGAGGATTACAGGAGTGAGACTGAATATGATTTAACAATATGTTCAATCATAACATGCTTCTTAGAAAGGGAGTATGTAAATCTTCCCATTGGCAAATTTATATAGGCATTGCAACATCTTTAGGAGCAACTTACTAGCAGTTGACTCACATGAACCTTGTCAGAAGGCCTTGTTGTCATGACATCCTGGCAAAATAGGTGCCAGCCTCTTCAGCATTCTTTGTTTAACATAATCACACACACCCACATTTGATTAACTCAACATTTAATACATCGGCAATATAATCAATACACATGTATGACTGTATTTGATTAACAACTTCAATCTGATACAATTTAATAGCAGAATCATTTTTGACTAATTGGTATACCTTGATTCCAAGGATTCCTGAAATAAAGCTCAATGTTTGTATCTTAAACCTAAACATGTATCAATTCTAAATATACCTTTAGTGCCGATTTAAGAAACTTTTCACATAAATTTACACTAAAACAATTAACATGTACCATTAAAACTAATATGTTAAGCAAGTAATGCTAACCTTAACCCTATGTTCTTCATTTACTCATACATACGAACTGTGCTTAAACTAGCCGAAAAGAGATTAAACAGCTTTAATTCAAATGGTCTCACATGGCTAGATTTAGATTAAGCTCTTTCCTAGTACCTACTTAGTGACTGCAGACTGTCTGGATGTAAGGTTGAGATCTCATTGAAACCTCGTCACTGATCAGACATGAATGCAGCTGTGTCTTCGAGGTGAGTTGTGTGTGTTATATTTTCACATGTCGTGACTGTGTCATTTTTTTTTGCTGAATGATTGTTATAACGAGATTATAGTGAGTTAAGCACATGAAGAATGTGGTGGTTCGATTTAGGAATGCTAATTAGGTTTTATAGACTGTTAAGCTGGGCTGACCAACAGCAAGTTCACAGAAGTGAAATGAAATACAAACCTATATAGTATGCACACATACACTGTATGTCTGTAGACACAAGTACCTCACATCTTTGACTGGTAATATTGAAAAGTTGTTGAAAGAGTTGTATATCAAATTAAACAAATGTAGTATAAAATACAACGGTAGGTGATTCTGAGCGGTTTCCATTTGTCACAGACTCCACAACTGTAGACTCAACATATCTCTAGCTGGTCTCAGGTCCAGGGGTCCTCTCTTGCCCCGGCTGGTTGGTGCCAGAACAGTCACCACCATTCCAATTGGGGATGGCTGGTGGGGGTCAGAAAGACAACAGAGGTCTAATGACACCGAAATCTATCCATTTATGGTGGAAACCTCCGATGAAGAAATAAAGGTAACGTGAATGAGAGTAAGAGCCAAGAAGACATGTAGAGGTTGAAAACTGACATGTGGATTCATTCTTTAGAATAGTGCCAAGTAGGACGTACAAATACATAGAGGGAATAATAAATGATTATGTATCCAAGAAAGGTGAACATTCCTCTCTTTGTCCTCAGGATCTTCACCAACGTCTTGACAGAGCCAGATACACCGATGCTTTGGTGGATTCCCAATTCAACTACGGCTTCAACTCAGCATACCTCCAACGAATTGCCTCATATTGGAGGAATCAGTTTGATTGGAATGGACAGGTCGACGTCCTCAACAAATACCCACATTTCAAAACCCGAATTGAAGGTAACTAATTTTACACAACAAAAGTGCAAATATCGTTATTAGATTACCTCTGTACATGTTAAAAGACAACATAAAACAAAACAAAAAATTGAATCAAGTAAACAGTCACTACAGTGCAAAATGTAACAATTATAAAAATACCTAAAATAAATATTCATGTTATGTACCACTGAGCAGCTCAATCAGGCTGCATAGGGCAAGTAGAAGTATGGGTTGTTTGCTCCATCTTGTTCATTTGGGGATCCAGGTCTGGATGTGCACTTCCTTCGCATGAGTTCTCCTCATGTGCCTGACGGACAGGCAGTTCAGCCTGTGATGCTTGTCCATGGTTGGCCCGGGTCCTTTTTTGAATTCTACAAGATGCTACCCTTTCTGCTTCAGCGTGAGGATGGGCTGGCCTTTGAGGTAATCTGCCCCTCCATCCCAGGCTTTGGCTACTCAGACGCCCCACAACAGCAAGGTACGCATGCAGCCTAACATTTCTGCAAGGAAACCTTGAAGTTTACTTTTGAGACTGAACTGTAGTATAAAATGATGATTTTGTGCGCCCGTTGCTGTAGTGCAATGTCCATACATTGTGCATCTCAAACTGGCTTCTGTGCTGCAAGGTGAATCTAATGTTTGTTCCTGTAGGGTTTGATACTTTAGCAGCAGCTCGAGTGTTCCTCAAGTTGATGGAACGTCTAGGTCACAGCCAGTTCTACCTACAAGGAGGGGACTGGGGCTCCGTCATCACCAACAACATGGCCCAGATGAGACCAGAGTAAATACAACCCATGGTAGTATTTCACAGCCTTGTCTTTCAGTAAAAGAGACACTGGCACTGGCAGTATGAAACGTCTGATGAATGGATGCGTTGTGTAGACCCACGCTAAAGTTTATTGGAGAATGCAAACTTGTTTTTCAGTAATGGGTGTCTCACCCCCTGTGATATCCCAAGATCTTCGACTGAGACAAGATCATCATTGTTATAATAGTCCAAATGTCATAGTGCATTCTGACAGTGTTACTGCATGAATTCTTCATGATATTGCATTGCTGCAAGGTCTGTGAAAGGTCTTCACCTCAACATGTTCAACGTGCCTTTCGGGGGTCCGGCCATGTTCCTGTCCTTGCTTCTGGGATCTTACCTCCCCTCCCTCGTTGGATTTTCAAAGGAAGATGTCAAACGCCTCTACCCTGTGGAGAAGAATTTCCACTCTCTACTGAGGGAGACCGGCTACCTACACATCCAGGCCACCAAGCCAGACACAGCAGGTCAGCCACAATCACAAGGCCTCCATGTCTCATTTTGTCCACCCAATTGATCACAATTAGGAAACTGTGAGTCGTGTTGAATTATAATGTTGCAGAAATCATTAATGTTTAAAAAAGGACTTACTGGTCTTACTGCAGGTGCTTTAAAGCTAAGAATCAGCAGTCTGGACATTAGCATTAGCGATCACAGCTTTCTCCTCCCTCGGTTTCCTGTCCAGGATTTGGACTTAATGACTCTCCTGTGGGCTTAGCGGCCTATATCTTGGAGAAGTTCTCTGCCTGGACTGATTCTGGAAATAGCAATCTTGAGGACGGAGGACTGGAGAGGTACAGTAACAAGCACATTTTCTCTGATGAAACTGACAGAATCTAAATAAAATACAATAATAAACACTTTCTGGCTGTATCACTGAACATTTAAATGATAGTTATTTATTGCTTGAGCAATAATAAGGGCAGCATTTTGTTTTAGGAAGTACCAACTTGATGATCTCCTTACGAATGTCATGATTTATTGGACAACTGGCTCCATAATTCCTTCGATGCGCTTCTATCGTGAGAATTTAAAGGAAAATATTCTAAAGAGAGTTGATGCAAGGTAAGGTTGATACTGATATCTGTACTTGTTCCGATTGTGTCTGGCAAACCTAGCACGCTGTAGCTACAGTAACGCACTGATGTAGCAATTCCACATCCTATCAATATCCACCAACCTAGCAAAGCTGCCATTTTTGCTCAATGACACTGACAAAATGTTGCCACATGATGGGCTTAAACAACCTTTGACTGACATGGACCTTTTGTTGCCTTTTGTGATAACAGGACAAGGGTGTATGTGCCCACCGGACTAGCAGCCTTCCCTGAAGAGCTGTTCCACTGCCCCCCTGCTTGGGCTCGTCGCAAGTATCACAACATTTTGTCCTACTCTTTCATGCCCCGAGGGGGTCACTTTGCTGCCTTCGAGGAGCCTCAACTGCTAGCTGACGACTTTAGGAAGTTTGTGATGGCAGTGGAGTCAAAGGCCAAGGTCACATAATGTCTTACTTGGATGTAACCACTAAGTTTGGAGAAAGTTATTATTTTCTCTAAATTCATGTCAAGGCGGTAGACAGAACCTTTTCTTGACTTGACTTGATTGGTGTCCAAAGGTGATCATTAATAAACTTTAAACGGTACATTATAAAATTGTTATGGTAGGCTTGTAATGTCATTAAGATTAAGAAACAATATTTTGATATACTAACATACTGTATTCAGTTACTTAATTAATAAACAAGCAAATAAAAGTTGTAGTTATATTTATTTCACTTTACAATTTCCTGAGGACCAATCCCTTTGTCTCAGAACACTGTTTGGCCTTGGTAGAGGTTTCCTTTCAGCCTCCTGTTCCTTTTGTGAAGTAATGAAGTAATCCCAGCTCTCCTTCTCCTCCTGTCTGCCTCTCAGCTGGTTGCCTGTGGCTGCTAGTCCATATGTCGCACTTCTCTCTCTGGCTTCCAAGTCAAGTGGCTTTTATTACCATTCAATCATATACAGACATATACCACATGTCTGTGGTTGTGACACCAGGTGTGTGTGCAGGAGTAAATATAATTGTCTCAATAAAAAGTGCAGGGGGACAGATTTGCTGTTTTTGAAAAGTGGTTGGGACACGTCATAATATATATTTAAAAACCCTACGCCCCTGTGTAATAATGTACTACACCACACCTGAATGCTATATTCATTGTCAGGTTCTGGACCTCTGTGACGCAGCACATTTCCTGTCCTCTATATCAGTGTTTACAGCCAGAGCTGGGAGCTCCACCGTTCAGGGTTTGCTCAGCCAGGGGATCTGCTCTCAGGAGCTCCTCATCTCCTCTGCAGCCCTGCTTCAGCTGTCATCCTCATCACACACACACACACACACACATAAACGTGGGATGGGAATCTCAGTTGAGCAGAGAGGAATGTGCTTATGTCCTGTTGTTTATGGTCATTTGCCTCTGTGTCTGTGTGTTGTCAGCATGTGTTCCTCTGCTCACCGGCAGACCTTCCTTCCATCCTGCAGGGAAGGACACCAGGCGGAATGCAATACTTTTTTTTTCCAGGGCAGAGGAAAACTGTGTCTCTCTATGCTGTCCATGATTCAATTATCAAATCCCCTTATGGTATTAACACTACACACTCATTTGACTCTTAAAAGTTGCAAGGATGTACAATGATCATCCTCCTACTCTCTCCACAACCTCCTCTGTGTGAAGGCTGCTGGTATTCCAGTTTACCCCTGAGAGGGATGTGGAAAAAGTTGAGGACCCTGTCCTGGAGCTGTAGAGGACACTGAATCTGCCCAGCAACCACAACCAGGAGCAGGAACTAGGCCAAAGTCAGCGGCCAGTTTCCTGACCAGGACCAGACCCACACTCGCAGTCAGGACCAAACAGTGGCCCAACTCACTCTTTCTCTTTTGCCTCAGGTACAGTACAGTGGTTCTGTTGAGTCGTGGTGAATCAGACCAGCTAGCTGTATCTGTGACAGATTGGACCATCCTCAGGACTTGCTGGCTCTGGAGCACAGAGTTTGTCAGGCTACTGAGTTCCACCATTGTGTGATGCAGCTCCATGTCAGCACAGAGGAGAGAGAAGCAGAAGAAGAGGCAGGGGTGGATGGCTGAAGACAGATATCTCATGAAAACAGATTTAAAATCAAAATCATATTGTGCAGGATCATTAAAAACGTGTTGACTGTAATCGCTGGACAGTGACTGTGTACATGTGTGGAATGTCTTACTGAGTGTTACTCGGATGTATACTTTTACTTGCACATGTTTTGCTAGTCTCACTTACATGCTGTATTTAATTTTGCTTTCTTTAAACACAATTTACTCCAATTCTCACTCCACTAGTCATTTCCAATACTTGATAATGTGTGGATCCAAGCAGATGCATAGTTGGTGAAGATCTTGCTCCACGTGCTGATGTTGGAGGGTTCTGCTCCCTGGCTAGTTGAGCTCAACTCAACTCTGTCAGTGGGACCTCTCTAGGGCAGTTTAATCAGGGATTATATACAATACACAGCACATTAGGGTTATTTAACCAGGAATGTTCATTTGACTTGTAGAGTGTTTATACTTTAGCAGGTCAACTCTCATGAGATGGAGGCATAGTCCTGATGTACGTGCAGTTCTATGGGCATTTGTGAAGCACTCTGTGACATTGCTTGTAAAATAAAGACAAGGAAAACCTCAGAGGACAACTGAGAGAAAACATGTCAGAAACCTTGTGATGAGCAGGTCAGTGAGGGATCCCCTCCTCCAGAGATGGTTGGTGACACACAGAGGTGTAGATCAGAGGCTCAATTATGCAGCATGAGCAGTAAAAAAGAAAAGAAAATGTGCAACTGGATGGTGAAACACAGACCATCCAGAGTTCCAGATCAGTAGAGCATCCCCAGAGGCCCGCAATGGTGTCTGTCAGTTTAGGCAGAAGACGGTGGGCTTGTGTTCCAGGCCAGCAGCCAATAGATGGACCGGGATCCCATCATAACTACAGCTCTGACTTGTTGTACCTGGTATGAGACTACCGTGTAGTTACTTGCTGCATCTGAAGGGAAATGTCTGAGCTTCTGTGGGACTCCAGAAGCCAGGTATTTCTCATAGAATACCCCTTTTGAAATTGAACACTTTTCACTTAAAGCCAGAAGGGGGCGATAAACATACAGCCTCTGTGGTCTATAATAATTGGACGTGGATTGCTCAACCTGCACCGCACGGTAAAAGGGAGGAGTTTAACGTTGCTAAGGGATTAGCCATAGAAGCCTTCAGCGTCACTCAGGGTTAGGTTGTCGTTTTCTGACTCCGTGTTGAATACATTGAGAGGACAGGAGCCAAGCATAGGATACGCGAGGACGAAGAGGCACAGCATCCTAAATGAATTGCATCAGAGTTGGGACATCGAGGATATACTGGACATAAAAGCGTTTTCGCGTAGCAGAAGAATCAATTGTTATATCAACAATTTGGCTGCTGCAATTTGAACGTGATCAAATTCGGTATCAGAACATGTCAATCTGGTGGCCTCCGGACCTTGCTATGAGATAAAAAAATATTTGGCAACACATCAATATCTTAAAGAAAATAGGCACACTGCAACAGGTCTACATATTATTTAGGAGAGGAGGACAATAAGGGCATCATATTATAATTGAGCAGTAAAGGCAGACAGTATCAACACTGATTGGATCTGACTACACGGCTGGATTATCAATAGCCCCCCCCCGTTCATTTGAGATTTATTTCTTCGAAGCCTACGTGGAGGCCACGCTGAACAAACCCCTGTCAAGCAATCAAAATGATGCCGGTGAGTTAACTGTTCTGGAAAACGGGTGTGCCTTTTTTGTTGTTGTTTTGTGCGTTGCTTTTGATAATCAACTGTCCAGATACTCTACACCAGTTGTTGGTTATTGTGAACAGTTGCATGTGGCACTGTGAATTCTTGAAATATATTACCATAGTTTCATCAGCCACACCTTTTTTATTAAAGTGTTTGTTGAATGATAAGTTTTATAATAAATGCATTGTATCCAGTGTCAATCATGCACACAATTTCTCAATGGTTAAATATGATTTATGAAGATGTTTTACAGACGCAGTTAGGCTACTGTCCATACTTCCCTATTTGACACTGTATGTGGCCCATTTGAAGGTTTCTGATCCTGTATAGCTTCCAGGCTTATTTTAACTTGTGTAACTTGTTTAAAGGAATTTTCATATAGGTAATTAAATCAATCATTTGTCACAAAACCAAAGCCATATATAAAACTCCACATTTAGAAAAAGGGTAGCTCAAAGCTTTACGTTCTGTAGGTCATTCTCCTTTTCTACTGAATGACTGAAATGCATGAGTCAAGTACAACCTGGTGTGTGGTGGATATTAAACACTGAGGATAGACCTTGTTAAAGAATACGCTCAGAGACTGCTTATGAAACGCCTCATTTGACCTTCACTGATTTTAGAATCAGTTACAAGCCAGCCGAAGGGTCTAGTTTTATTCAATGGCTTTTCTGGCTCTTCTACTTGTGTTCACTATTTATAAAAAATATGTGTTTTTTAAAGTTAAGAAGTAGCCTAAAGCTTACATAGCTGCAGTGAATTAGCTTAACATTATTCAATAAACCCCCAAAAAGGGTCAAGTCATACTTGTCACTTGTCACAGGAAAACTGCTGCGGAAATGTGAAAAAGCTCTGAAGTTGGTGTAAACTTGTCCCCTGTCAATAGGAATCTGCATGTTTTTCAGTTTCCATGTGCACTCCATCCTTCACTCTCAATAGGGAAACTGGTATTCTAATAATAGCTAGCGTACAGTGCACAGAATGGTAAATCAAGATAGCATGTCATATTCTGAGCGTGCAATTTGTTGAGAACCGGTCTTATGTTTCGTCAGAGGGTTTATCTCACTGGCATGCCAGTTGGAAGTAAAAGATTCAGAATCTGCTCCATTTAATATATTTTTAAGTGCATAGCAGTTTAACATCCTTGAGTATGAGTGAGCTCTGTGTAGGCTCTTGTATTGATTCTGTGCTCTTGCTTTCAATTAGCCAAGATCCTCAGTACAAGTCAGTAAAACACATGATGCTCTTCTTATTTAGAGTGTCGCTTTAAGGATTTCCTTTAATACATGGCTGACGGCAGATAGTAGATGCGACCAAATCAACAAAGCAGAAATTGTTTACTGAAGTTGACTGCATTGTGTTAATACAATGGCTCTGATGGAAACATTTAAGAGTCATTGTGTGCCACATTTCCTCATGTGGGAAGGTAACCACAACAAGGGTTTACACATAGTGCCCAATAATGTTTGTCAAATCCTAGCATACATTTTGACACCATGTCTGCATCCAATTCCATCCCAATCTTGTCAGAAGCTCCTTTACGTTTAACATGCTTAAAAAGAGAGATTAATTTGGAGGCAAGTGTTCATTTTACAGCTATGCTGTGGATGTTCTTACTAGGTCAGTGGTGACAGACAAAGGGAATGACTAGTAGACTACTTATAAATTGTGGCCTATTTAAACTACCGAGGTCACATTTCCATTGATTTCCATTGTAAAGCCCTCACCTGAGCTCACGGTGTATCTTGGCAACCGTTACCACAGTGACAAAAATCATGACAATTATCATGTGAATCTAAAAGGCAGATATATCTGCCTTTTAGATTCACATGATAAAATATGTGACTGTGCTACTGATCAAAGCCCTCACCAAGATAGTACCATCACAGAAAGGTTAGCATTTTGAGTTTGTCTTATTTTTGTTATTCTTGCACAGTGTCCCACTGTCTGAATAATGTGCGCTGTCGAGGGGGGAGGGGTGAGTCGCTGATCCAACTCTAACGTCACGTGACCCTTGCCATATGGCCTAGACGAGGGACACAGCTTCAAAATATTTGGGAGTAGACTGGCGGTGGCACGCAAGCCTGTCCCAAGCTGCCACCAAGAGTCCAGACCCAAATTCACATGCACAGTAGCAGCACATTATAAACGATCCCTCCAGAAAGGGACATTTCTAGTGATCTCAAGTGTTCCACTCTGTTGTGGTAGCCAGGTAATTCATGCATCAACAGATGCTCATTTGTTTGATGTTTTGTCAGCAACCATGAATAATTAATTAATCCCCCAGATTGGATTACCCTAGTGTCAATGGTCTGCTGTCACATCTCAAATTGGCTTTCAAATTTTAGCCTGTCATGGTATATTAAACATATCAGTTCAGTGTTTATCAATATTGAATATATGTATGAATATATGTATGTGTATAAAATGTGTATAAGTCCTATTCCAAAACCTATATTTGAGCACCCAAGTGCTGTGAAAACAAGGAACAAATATGTGGAAAAGAATCGTCAGTGCGCCTCCGACAAGGTTGTTTTTGTTGAGCTGGTGAGACACAAGCAGCTTTGCTGCTAATTACGATTGGGATTAAGACCTCCAGCACCCAGGATTAATTGACCCCAAGCTACAGTATCAACATCCTCCGAGCCAACAGCCAGAGTAATGGGGTACAGAAGGACTACTGCAGCTTTTTCTACAGCTTTACAACAGTGATTTCACTGTTTTGGGTTAGGTGCCACCTCACCAGATCACACTTATATTTAACAATTAAGTAATTGATTACTGTAGTCTTAACTGTTAGCCCCGGACTTCCGACAGCTGCCTCTAAGTGACCGTCCAATTCTTTCAGCCTTGCGACGCCACAAGTTAAACTACCTCTTAGGCAGGCTTGCTTTGTCAGAGCATTTCTGTAAGACATGCCCTGCCTTTCTCCCTACATTTATTCAGGGAGTCCAACTAACCTCTAGTTTAGGGTAGAAATTCAACTGCCTTAGGAGTGGTCTTATTTGGACTCAAACTGATTATGTTGCTGCATGGAGGGATGCTTCTCCTTGAGTATTTCTAAACAAGAATAAAATAAAATCTTGAACAGAAAATTAAATAACACGTGTTTTAGAGAGCCTTTGGCTGGATGATATGATTTACAGCCTCACATCAAAATGTTGATCATGTATGTATTTGAAGGAGGAAGCAAGTTGTTCCCCTTTTACTATTTACACCTTACTTAAACACTGTATTGTAAATCACCATTTAAACCACTAATTTAAAAGCATAAGCTCAGCTGTGGTGAGTGGTTCAGAAATATTGTACAAAGGGAACAGGTAGAAGGGAAATAGTTTAATTTCCATATGATCTCATATAGGGAGGGAGGAAAATACTTTCTTGTCATCCACAATAAGGTACACATTTCTTTATTGCAAGTCCAACCCTTAGTGATATACAATAAGTAGAGTACTTTGCTTGGCCTCTGATGTTCTGTGCTGATATATAGAACAGAGAAAGGGGAGAGTCTGAACACTGTCCTTTATGCTCCCAGGGGCCACAGAGAGTTGTATGTCTGCTGTCTCGTCCAATTTTCCAAAATAGATGACACGTGAAACGTGACATTGTGAAAGTGGAAGTGACATACTTCTGTTCAGCATTTAACCTCTGACACTTGCATCCTACTTTTAAGGCATTTCCTTTTTCAACTGCTTAACGGTTAACTATGTGAAGGGGTTTAGCCTTGCTTCTGTACATATCCGGCAACCACTTCTGTTACAGTGGCAGATGTTTGTGGCAGATGTGAAAGACGGGATTCTTTCATACTGTTGCCTCAACATAATTATGTGTCTGTCATTATCCCTATTGCTGACAGCTTGTGCAGATCATAGATGGTTTTAGACTAAATTTGTTGGCACACATGTAAAATCTTGGTTAAATTTGAAATATATCCTAGCCACTTTGATAAAAGAGATAATATGATAATCCAGTTGGTATTCTCTGACTATTAATTCCAGAGCAAAGCATTTTTCATTTAGTTGAATACCCACAACCTGAATTAACAAATATTTAGGCCTGCTATTTCTGGGTTCAAGAAATATAATGCAAAAAACACAGTTGAGGGACTGTTCTAAATGGTAAGTACAGTAATATTAAAAGGGGCTGAAATGCTGCAGTTGTGGCCATCTCTAATAAAATACCCTTTGTCATCGTTCATCTGTGATATGTTCCCTCAGTGGTGTAGCAGTACTTCACCTGCCTGAGGTCATCAGACCTTTCTGAGGCAAAAAGTATCTACTGCACCCCCTGTTATACGTTCTAAGTATAATTGCACATAAAATTGCTCATTAAAAAAAATTGCACATAAAATCATTGTCTGTTGAGAGAGTAGAAATGGCTTGGCCTGTTGTTTATGGTGTGAGAAAATAGCTGACTCACACTTCAAAACCTTTTTTATTGTCCACATAAACAATTGTTGTGGCACTTTGGTGTGCATTGTAGATGGAACTGTTGACCTTTCTAGCAGAGTGGAAAGGACAGGATGCATCTCCACAGGGCAGCTTCCTGCCAAGGGTGTCTTTGTATCACCTCCTCCTCATCAAAGCTTCTACTAAGAGACGCTGCTCAGATCTTTTTATGGAAAATATCCTCCACTGCATTCACCCCTCATATATTGAGGGACATTTCTGGGGTAGGCCCTCTGCTTGTCCTCATTCTGTCTCCAGGCTGGTTGGCCAGATGCTCAAGCTCACTGTGTATACTTGCTGAATTTCCTGTTGTCTTAATCAAGTGATACATTCATAGGATCTATAAAAGCAGCATGTTATCAAACTATAACAAGGAGTTTAAACCGAAAGTGACCATCTGCTTCAGTCCCTGTAGGGAGGCGGAAAAATGTCTAATCATTATTTTCCGTTTTTTTTCTGTCAAGTCCTTAGTAGTTTTGAGTTAACTAAGGAGTTAGTTTTAGGAAAGTAAAAAGGAGTATATCAGACCAGATAATTGTGTTCCAAACATCAACACTAATACTTGAAGCGTAGCAGTACAGTCATCTGAGTTCACAGTGTCACCCCATCGTGAAGCTCGGTTACATGCAGCATGCTTGGAAAAACATCAATTGTATTTTTAATGGAGGTTATGTCAACCTTGGTATGATTATTTTGAGGGTTCCTGTTTAGATGTCTGTCTAACTACCAACAAACAGACAATTAACTATCCACAAACCATGTTGTACAGTAGTTCCATAAGTTTCTTTAGAAGGTTATCCACGTAAACAACCAAAGTACCTTTAGCAACACTTTTTCTTCAAAATGATAACATTTGAAATGTTACTACTCTTGTTTTTTAACTTTTCAAATCTGATTTAGATTATACATATTGCTGACAGGTCCAGCACTGATTTGTGTATTTCCCTGCTGTAGATGTTCCTCACCGTGTTCCTTAGCAACAATGACCAGCATTTCACAGAAGTGCCGGTGACACCAGAAACATTGTGCCGAGATGTGGTGGAGCTGTGTAAAGAGCCAGGGGAGGGCGACTGCTATTTGGCTGAAATGTGGCGAGGAACAGGTGACTGTCAACATATCCACACACATCCGTCTATTACAATTTGATTATTTACTTTTTTTAAAGGTCTGGACTATTTCCAATTTTAGACACTTACTTGCTACTTTGGTTAACGTTTTACTAGAGTTGAGGAAAGCAGTCACTAAACACCACTGAGCATCTCCAAGGTCAGTGCAGGGTTAGAGTGCTGTGTGAAGCCCAGGATTTGGACTCAAACTAACCATGTTGCTGCTAGGTGTAATGCTTCACCATTAAGATTTATAAACAAGAAAAATATTGCGTAGTGTACAACAAAATAAATAACAGATGTGTCTGTTGTTTTAGAGAGCCTGTGGCTTATTTAATCATGTATGTATTTGAAAAAGGAAGCAAGTTGTTCCCCCTTTACAATTGTATATTTATTAGTGCTGCATTACCTGCCGACTGACTCGACCGACTGTTGAGCAAGTTAGTGGTTAGTTCAACACTATATAGTAAGTCCATATTTAAAAAACTAATTTAAAAGCCATGTGATGCCTCCTTGTCTGGTGTACTCCATGCTCTCAGAGCGCGCCATAGAAGATGGTGAGCGGATGCTGGATGTGCTGCAGCGTTGGGGTCAGCAGAGAGGGGAGGTTCGTTTTCTCCTGCGCCACGAACGAGCGCCCTGTCGGGAGACGGGTGAGGACACACACAAACACACCATACCCATTCCCAGTGTTCACTAACACCCTCTCAGCACTTTGTCACCTGACAATAGTTCAATCATTTCTGTATTCGTATACTGTATATGACACTAAATAATTTATCTTAGTGACATAGTAGTGTATACCACAGACAAGTTTAAAACTTGTGGTGCTCATTAATAACACATGTATTATACTTATACATACAATCACCCTTTGTAAAGATGAGGGTAAAAATCACCTTTTGGTCATTTGGCTTTATGTCACTTTGAAAGAAATGAGAACAATCCAATCTTTTAAAGGTACATTTATTCAGAGGAAATGTTGTTTTAGTTTAGGCACAATCTGTGTCTGTGGAACAAGTATGTAGTATATGGAATGGGTTTTTGAATATGGCTCCATGCCAAGCACTTCTACCAGCATGGAGATAATTCCAACCCCTGTGCTGTTGTTGCAGAAGGACACAGCTATTGCAGAGAACACTGAGTGATTTGTCTGTGTACTCCCACATCCTAGCACTGCAATGGGTGAACTGTGTCCTCAAGCCCCACAGTTCAGCCAGGGTTGCTCAAACTGCCAAAAGGCCAACGACAGGTCACTGTTCTAGTCGTGTCAGGGCAGTCCCTGCCAGGTCATGTGGCACACAGAGGATTATGTAAACCTTCCTCCTAGGTTTCTGGTGGAAATGAGCCCCTAGTGGACAGTATGAACTTGGCTTGAGTGTTAAGATATTCAATCTGCTGTTGTTTTTAGGTGGGTGGTTTAACTTTAGTGAATTGTGTTTATGTTTTACAAGTGTAAGAGCACCATGATGGACCTAAGAAAGGAAAACTAATTTCTCTTGGTGACCTAGTCTTACGGCTTTTCATTTGACAAGATGGTCTTTCTGATCTTAGATTCCATGTAACAAATCACTTTATACAATATATGTTAAGAATAATACAATATACTGGCTATATAGATGCATTACCTATGGTCTACCTATGATCTACCTATCTCTGGGCAGCGGACAACCCTAATTGTTTGTTTCAGTTGCATTATTTGACTACTTAGGACAAAGCCGTGTTATGCAACAGTGGAAGTGATGTGGCCACACAAAGAGTTTATTATTAGTCTTGGGAGCATGATTGTAGTCAATTACAACCAGCTTGGCGCCCTGCTTGTGTGGGTGTGCACGTGGGTGGATGTCAGTGTGTACCCCACGGAAAACTGGGATTTGGGATTGTGTAACTGGAAAGCTTATGTTGTGGCCCCTCAACTAGCCATCCATATTTACAGATATGTATAGTCTTTACTTTTTCCCATGACTTAATGATATGGCCATGTTTATCAGCCATTTACAAAACCTTTGCCAAAATACGTAATGACAACTGGATCGTGTTTGGTGTGACAAGGCAGTCTTGTGGAGGAGGCCTGGTTTACTGCTGGTCCTTACATAAGACTGTGTCCTTAAACTTACAGTGTATACTTGGTTGTACTTGTAACTAGGCTGTACCTATGAATCCCAAATGTAATAGACATGACTCAAAGCGATGAGATCCTTGTAACTAAGGTTTTTTTGTATAGATTGCTTTGGATTGGTTTTGATATTTAAAGTAATTTAAATATGTGTTTGGTTCCATCAAATGTATCGATTCCTTGCAGCTACAATGAATTGTTAATAGTGTTGCATTATAAGAAAATAGAAAATAGTCAAATCCTTGATCAACATTGCTCTCAGAAAACGGTGTACAGACACATGAAGAACACACACACTTCGCACTAATGTGATGTGGTTCAACAGGTGGATCGAGAGCTCCGGAGCACCTAGCGAAGAGAAACATGTTGAAGGGAACAGTGGACAGACGCATGGAAAATGGGGTGAGTGAAAAAATGCAAACATTTAGTAAAAGCAAGATATTTTTTGTCTTTTTTGTCAAACAGTGACTATGCTGGGAAGTTATCAGAACTAAATCTAACTTGTGAAATATATTACAACTTCTTGAAAATACATATATTACAACTTCTTGAAAATACATACACTTCATTGGTAGTTCGTAGTAGTGAATTGAAATTGGTAGTGAATTACAGACAGTAAATGCAGAAGCAAACTTTGCTTTGAGATTGTGCTGTGAGACTGTTCTGGATGACTGTGTTGTGTTAACCATGTTGTTAGACTGTGCTGTAAGGTATAGGCAGTGCTCCGTAAAAACAATATTTTTATAACTTACCGAACTTCCGATGGTGAACTTTTATTTTGAAAGGTGCTCAAGTCTCACGCACTCACCGTGAGACACCGAGTTGATAGCCGTCTCGAGTTATACAGAATTACATGCCACCTACCAGCCAATCAGAAACAGCACCCCTCTGACTGTGCTATACAGAATGTGCTCTATAGACTAGACTGTTCTGTGTAGACTAGACTGTGCTCTGTAGTCTATAGACCAGACTGTGCCAGACTTCCATGTGAGATGTTGTCTATTGTCCCCAGGTTCCTCCTCGCATGGACATTAGCCTATCAGAGTTACAGGAAATGGCGTCACGGCAACAGCAACAGATCAATGCTCAGCAGCAACTTCTGGCCTCAAAGGTAATTCCCCAAGCTAAAGCCTGTAAATCTATAAAGAAAATTGCCAATAACTTTATTGTTAAAGTGCACTTGACAAAAAAGTTGAGACTTGAACTTAAAAGTATAGATATTATATTATTCATGCAAATTAATAGTATCAATTATGTTAATTACCACATTTATACTACTGATACTATGACAATATCCCAGCACTACAAAAACATTTTTTTAAACATATTTCCAAAAGACAAAGCAATCATTGATTGATTGATTGATATAAAATATTAAGAATTAGCAGGGATAAACAGAAGGCATATTTTTAATTGAGTAGAGCATAGAATGAAATACAATAGAGTAGTTCTTTATTGGTCAATCTGCGATAGGTAGATTGAATGGGAATGCTTGATTTGGACTGATGTGGTGGTGTGATGGTGGACCAGGAGCAGCGCCTGCACTACCTGAAGCTGCAGGACCAGCAGCAGCAGCAACAGCAGCAGCAGCAGGCATCCGAGCAGGAGAGGCTGCACCAGCTACGCCAGAACGCCCAGAACCAGGAGGCCAAGCTCAGGAGAGTGCGGGCCCTGAAGGGCCAAGTGGAGCAGAAACGCCTCAGCAATGGCAAACTAGGTTAGCGGCTCACTCGATTAGCCACAGGGCGATTGGGCCACAACGGGGAGAGGGAGGTTGTGGGAGTTGGGGGAGGGTGTGCAGTGGAGGGTGACTGGAGGAGGGAGGGCCGAGGGGGAGGGCTGAGCAGTGGGTAGCTGGGAGGAGGGTGAAGAGGCAGGGATGTTGCTGGTTGGGAGGGGGTGCATGTTGTTTCTGGCTGACATCCCTTTGACCTTCAAAGCAGAAAGAATGTCAATGGCTGTGAAGACTGATAGAGATTTATTCACGCTTTGGTGTAAAAGGTTTCACAGATACAGACTTCACACATGTTATAGTCATTTCTTATAGAGTTATGTTATTCTTAAAAGCATTTTACTACGCTCTTTTTCTGTATGCAACTTGTCAGTTGAAGGATTACTGTCTCTGTCTTCTATATATAAAAGCACAGAGACACTGATAACTTTGTATAGATAAATAGATATGTGTGCTGTTTAAAGTATAGTGCATTGAGAAGGCTTCACTGCCTTTAAAATAACACCAAATCATCAGATTGTATATTTATTATATTGGGACCTACCTGTTCCAAAGAAGAAGTTGAATGACAAGTCTATGCTATCACTGTACAGTAGATGAATGCAATAACTATTGGATAACAAAATAAAGATACTGTTTACTGCTTTAGGGTTGAAGAAAAAAAAATACAATGAGGATGGACTGTTGATGTTCTATAGCCACTGTAAATGTGTACAGGTATGGTTGTGAATACATGTATGAACAGTTTATGCCTCTGTGTTTCTGTGTGTGGCTTCACATCGGTGTATGTGCGTGCTTTCGGCCTTGCAGTGGAGGAGATCGAGCAGATGAACGGCTTGTTCCAGCAGAAGCAGAGGGAGTTGCTGACGGCCGTAACCAGGGTGGAGGAGCTGAGTCGCCAGCTGGAGACCCTGAAGAGTGTGAAGATGGAGCCCCCTCACGACGGGCCCAAATCCACCAGCGATCTGGAGCGTCTCTACAAGGAGCTGCAGGTGAGGAACACACGCCTGAGGTACCACTTAAAACGACGAGACCCACAAGTTGAATACCAATTGACTTTATTTCTCATATGACATTTTACGGAACATAGGTCTATGCCTATGCCTGGAAAAAGAGTTTAGTTCTGCTTCCATAAAGAAAAAAAGGAATTACATTTAAGTTTAATTTTGGGTTCTAAAAACCCAGGGCCAAAACATGGGGGGCAATCTCTTACTATCCTATATGGTTCCTTACTGACTCTGTTTGCCCCACCAGGTGAGGAACAAGCTGAACCAAGACCAGAATGTGAAGCTGCAGCAGCAGCGCGAGAGCCTCAACAAGCGTAACTTGGAGGTTGCCTCCATGGACCGCCGGGTGGCTGAGCTGCGTGAGCGTCTGTGGAAGAAGAAGGCAGCTCTGCAGCAGAAGGATAACTTACCCGTACGTTCGGTTCAGCCTAAGAAACGACAACAATTCAATTCACTTTATCGATGGAACATTCCAGTGCTACAAGAACGAGCTGCCACTCTTTTGGCGCTCACCTCTCACATGTATTGTTCAGACAGAAAGTAATTTGAAAGTGAAGCATAGAGATTATATACATTTTGTTTATATGTAAATCACCACCTCTGTCTACTAAGTCACACAATAGAGTGTTGTTTTAGTCATATACTGTATCCTAGAAATGATGTATGGGCCCAATAAGTCAAAATAAGGAGAGCATTTTGGATCATAAAGAATGTATAGCTACAGAGTGTGTTTTCTCTCCAGCTTCCTACAGACAGCCAGAGTCCTCAGCAGAGTGGTAGCTCCAGAGTGGCAGCAGTGGGCCCCTACATTCAGTCATCCAGTACGGCCTGCGGGCCCCCAGTACCCAGCCGGCAGGAGGGGCTGGTCAAGCCTGCCTACCCAGACGGCACCGCCACTTTACCAATGCCAGACTCCTCCATGAAGGCGCCTCCCAGACCGCTCAAACCTGCCTCAGGTGTAATATTCATGAAACTAAATGTTTATGGCTAAAACACTGGATCAAAATACATGTGGGTCGGGGCGCCCCTGAATGTCTTCCCCTGTCTCTCCCGTACATTTCCTGTCTCTCTGTAGCTGTCTCTGTCCAATAAAGCCATAAACAGGTCAAAGCATTTGTCTAAAACCAGCAATATTTACATTTTCTGATAAAAAACGAGTTTGGAGCTGGCTTGACCAGATGGCAGCTATTTGGTATTTAGGGCACAACAACATAACTTAATTAATATCGACTGTGCTTGTTTCTCAGCCTTACCGTTATTGTTAACAATAGTCATTATTTTATTAAATAGCGATGACCATTTAGATAGGACTACTAATACGAGCATCTTTATTATGCAACATCTATGTGTTTATTATAACTATAAGTGTCCTTATGCTCATCTGAATGGTATTTTTATATTTCACATAAGGACAGACGACAGCTATGCATCCTGTTCACGGTTTGATGGTTGCATGGAACCCAATTTCTAAATGACAGTTCACACTGGTTCTTGGTGTGAGTCATTGTCACTGAGCTCCATGATAATTTCATTTACAACATGCAAATGTGTTACAGTTCCAGGGTTCACTCTGTTTAAACCCGTATCCTCTTAATTGGTCAGGTTTCCATCCATCCAAGACATCCAAGGTCTCCGATTGGACCATCTCAAATGGAGACGCGAGCGGAGGTCAAGCCTACTCAGCCACCCTCCCTCGCAGGTCAAGCCTTCACTCCCAAGAATCAAGTAAACCTATTTCTGCATCCAAAAATGTATTTAAGCATGTACTTGCAATGCAATGCATTTAAGACAAAAGTGAAGCCCTTAACATCCTGTATATGGAAAGGCTATAAGTCCCTGTCTGCCCAATCCCATTTTATACCAGTCTGTTAACTAACTCCAGCATTTTCACTATTCTGATCATGTGGTGTTGCTTCTGTGGTAGATGTGGAGATGAAAGGACATACCATGCTGGAAGCTCCACCCCCCATCCCCTCACGGAACAATCAGAGCAGCGAGGACCTCTACAGGGACGCCCAGGTACCACACTGAGCCAGACCCTCAAGCTTGCAGTATTTCTATACTTTTCAGCTACCCACGATGACCTTCTCCTTGTATGAAAAGACCACCTACCACACAAGATGTGGCCTGATACAATGTCCACAATCATGTTGCAAAGTTTGATGGTGTCAGATCAGTAATTAGTATACAGTTATACAACAGGTATATCATTTACATTTAGTAATTTAGCAGACGTTCTTATCCAGAGCGACTTACAGTAAGTACATGGACATTCTCCCCGAGGCAAGTAGGGTGAAGTGCCTTGCCCAAGGACACGTGACTTAGCTTGGCCAGGATTCAAACCGGCAACCTTCTGATTAATAGCCCGACTCCCTAACCGCTCTGACATCTCCCAGTAAAATGCATCTATTGTCATCAAAGTTCCTTCTTTTCGCAAATTGTTCCTTAGGCTTGTTTTACTAACACAAATTTATTATAATCGATCACATAATATGACAAGGTTTTCATTTTTTTCAGCTTCCATGTGCCTTTGCACTGTAATGTAGTTTATATACAAGTACTGTATATTTGATCTTAGATGCCTTTGGTTAGGTTAATGCACACATTCATGGATGTTGTTGACTGTGTGAGTATGCCATGCATTTCATAAATGATATTAAATGGCTATTACCATGTTTGCACCCGTAGGCTGCTGGAAAGAGTCTCTCAAGAATGCCACCACCGGTACCTAGCAAGCCTAGATCAATGTCCCAGCCTGGCCCTCCCATGTTTAGTAAACCCCCCTACAGCACTGGCACCTTCCCTGGCAAGGCCAAACCTGCTGCCGTCCACCCCCGTCCTCCGCCACCTGTTCCCTGCCACAGCCACACGCTACCCCTGCCTCCCAAGCAGGAAACCCCGCCGGCGGCCACGGTGCGACCTCTCACCCCTGACCCTCCAGAGCCCGCACCTCCGCTGCTGCAGAAGCCCCAAACTGTGGCGGCCTCCTCCATCTACTCCATGTACACACAGCAGCCGACCCCAGGGAAGGGCTACCCACAGTCAGGAACAGGCACCCTGACACGCACACAGCCAAGAGGTGAGGAAGTTCAGCTGGTTATACATACAGGAAGTGACAGAATATACACAACATATTTTTACATAATTGTCTCTGATAGACAGTATGCTTTCACATTTCCACTCTCTCTCACTCTCTGTTCTCTCTGTCCCCCAGTGTATGGAAAACCAGTCATCCCAGCCAGTGGGGGACAGCAGTCTTTCACCACAGACAATATTTACTCTGAAAAGGTCTCTGAGACTGAGTTGGACCAGGCGGCCCTGGCCACAGCGGTAGCCCCTCCCAGCGAGGGCCCGGGCTCTGAGTCGGAGCGTGCCCCTCGGCCCCTCAGCCCCACAAAGCTGCTGCCCTTCATCTCCCACCCCCACCGCCACCCCAGTGATGCTGACCTGGAGGCCCTGCGCAGGAGGCTGCACCACGCCCCGCGGCCCCTCAAGAAGCGCAGCTCCATCACAGAGCCTGAGGGTCCCACCGGCCCCAACATCCAAAAGCTTCTCTACCAGAAGACGACTCTGGCTGCTATGGAGACCGTGGCCGCAGCGGGGGTTCCCACGACGGCCCCGTTCTACCAGTCTGACGAGGTGGAGGTGGGGGCGGATAGGGCCGGAGGCTCCCCGGGACACGCGTGGGCGCCCCGCGGCACCTTGGAGCCGCCGCCCTTCGAGAGCGAGGAGGACGTTCAGAAGCCTCCTCCACTTCCTCCTCGGCTGCCCATCCCTTCACCATCGCCCTGCCATGCCTTGCCCTCGCCCCTGGAGGAGGAGGAACAGGAGCCCTGCCCTCTGGCCCCCGTCCATCCTGAGACTTACCTAGAGGATTACCCCCCCTACCCTCCGCCACCCTATCCCAGCTCCGTGGAGCCCGACGTAGGAGAAGACACCCTGAACATGCAGCCTCCTGAGGTGACGGGACAGGTCACTCTGCCACCGGTATGGGTCCACACCCACAGGCTTTGTGCACATTAGGGGCAAAATGTTTCTCTTCTTATGTCCTTCTTCTGCTGGTTCCATCTCTCTAGATCAGCCTCTTTGTAAATGTTAAATCTTTTCATGCACTTCTCCTACATGTTTCCATTAGGAATGCTTCCCCGTTTGATTGCTTTGAGAAACGGCTTTAAACAAACTTTTTAAATCAGGTTTTTAATAGCAAATTTCTTTGTGATGGTTGTTACTGTTATATATTATGTTGCAAGTTTGTGATTGTAATGTGCTGTAGGGCTTTTAGAACAAGAAAGCTGAGCTGTCCCCTCTCCTGGTGTGTCCTCAGGGCAAGAGGACCAACCTGCGGAAGGTGGGTTCCGAGCGTATCGACCACGGCATGAGAGTGAAATTCAACCCCCTGGCCTTGCTGCTGGACTCCTCGTTAGAGGGAGAGTATGACCTGGTGCAGAGGGTCATCTATGACGTACGTATTCAGAATAGGACATTTCACTTATCTACAGAGCTACTTTATGGTAAATTAGTAAGCGAATGTCAGCGTTGTCATAATGTGATACACACAAATATAAAACTAAATATTTGATTCAGTGCTCCAATCAAATCAAACATCCCAAACCGTTTTTTTAAAGGCAGATCTAGTTCAAACAGAGCCGCAAGTTCTTGCCAGGTAATTGAACATGCTCATATGTTACCGAGTGGATCTAGGGAAGTAGGTCTAAGCAGACACCTTCTGTAAAGCTGTCAATGTTGCTGTCTATGTTGTTAAAGAGCTGGGTACGCAGTGACGAAAGTTCATAGGACATAGAAAGATCAGTGCCTATGTATATTTATTCAGAACCATTTCATTTAATCAGATAACTGCCATTTAGTCACACATGTGTTGATAAAATACAGTGTACATGGAAAATCCAGAGGGAAATTACATTGAAGGTTTAAATCAGCTTCAAGCTTAGAATGGGTTTTGATGTAACACGTTTGGTATTTTCTAAAGTTTTTTGAAATTGCCAATTTCCATATGAGGGTGAGTAGTGCATTATCCAACCCTAATCCTTCCAGATTTTAAAACGTTCTAAGTGAATTTAGATGATCTAGACCTTGCATGCAAATTATGCGTTGGATATAATCCTGTATTAAGAATGGGTCACTTTCTGATAATGCTTTATGTTCTACCAGTGGGCACGGATTAACCTGAACCTTAGTGGAGAAATAGTAACAGATGTACAGTGAATGAAAGTACTTACACCCTGCATTATATGTTTCCTATCCTATTGTATTATACACTTAATTTAAAAGGGAAATGTATAGAAAAAAATACTTTCAATCTACACACAATACCCTATCATGTTTTAAAGCCCCAAGAAACACAGATCCACAAATAGTTTCTTAACTATGTAATTTAGGGTCTTATGTACATAATAGTTAGTATCTAAACATGTTAGACATTAGTTTCAATTAAACATCAAAATATTGTCATTTAAGTTTGTGTAACATTCCTGACAGTGGGTTTGAATTGGGCGTGCTTATGCTAGGGTATTTATGACTAAATAAATTCTGCGAACCAATCATGAAAAAATCCACGTCAGTTGTCCCAACAGGCCCAACTGCAACAAATCCTCAACTCAAACTCAAAGACATTTATAAATAACAATATGGCACTAGCCATATTGCAACCCTACAGAGCCATCATCTAGCATTGTTACATAGTGCTAGCTTAGAGTGGCATGTGTAACATTGTGCTAACTATCAATAAGTATTTTGTAGCTCACCGTTTTTCACTGCTTTGTCTTCTTTTTTTTTATATTATTTACGTTATGCAGGACAAGACAGGTGAAAGACATAACATTAGGTGAGGTACATGACAATTTAAGTGTTCACATTTGAGACAGAACGGACGAGACGAAAACAAGCAGGAGGTCATACATATCAACAAAAAAACAAAAAAAACAACAACAAAAAAAAACAATTGAAAATGAATTATAAATCAGTACTAAGAAATGAATAATCGTCATAAGAATGTAATGATAAGAATGGCATTTTCGGTTGATCCACTTTTGAATGTTTTCATAAGGTAATTAGATAATTGGGAGAGAGAAATCAATAAAAAAAAAGAATAATCATCATAATAATAACAGTAATGATAAAAAAAAGGCATTTTGGGTTGTTTGAATATTATTAGTTTCCATTATGGTATTTTAGATTTTTGATCCACAGTTTTAAATGTTGTCATAAGGTAATTAGATAATTGAGAAAGAGAGGTAAAAAATAAATAATAATAATAATAAAATAAATGTTTTGCAAAAACAAGCATAGTTAATAATGAACAATTATATACAACAAGGGAGATGGTGTTGAAATATAGTTATCGTTATCCATAGACAATACTGATAAACAAATGCTAAAAATGAAAGTCATAATCATAGATAGATGAGAGCAAGGTTATCTTATGTTGTTATTGTGTTTAGGGGAAAAGGAGAGAGATAAGGAAAATATTACTGGGTTGATATGTATTTTTGAATTGTAGACATTATTTGTGGTCGGGTGTGTAATTATGTAGTCGTGTGCGTGGCTTTAGCTTAAATTTGATTTTGTATGGGGTGTAAATGGGTTGTAAATATATTCCAAGTTTCATTAAAGGCTGATATATTGTTTTTTCTGTCGGCTGTAATTCTTTCTATTGAGATGTATTCTATGATTAAGTTGATCCAGTGGATAATATGGCAGTTTTTTTTTATTTCCAGTTAAGAAAGATTATTTTCTTGGCGATAGTTAGAGATATGAGTAATGGGTTGTTATATTTGGTTGGAATGGTTACTTGAGATAGATCTCCGAGCAAGCATAGCTTTGGGGAAAGAGGGATGCTACAGCCCAAGATAGATGAAAGTTTTTCCGTGACTGCCTTCCAAAGTGAATATACTGGTTCGCAGTCCCAGGTGGCATGTATATAGTCATCCGTGTTGTCAAGAGTGCATTGTGAACAAATATCTGTATTGACTAATCCCATTTTGTGCATTCTCCCTTGGGTGAAGTGCGTTCTGTGTATGGTTTTATATTGTATAAGCTGCAAGTTTGTGTTAGCGGTCATTGAGATGTTTTTATTAATCTGTGTCCAGAAGTCGGGGTTGTTTGGAAGGTCCAAGTCTCTTTCCCATTTTATGTTTGGAAGTGTTATAGAAGTATCTGATATGTATATGAGTTTTCTGCTTTGTCTTCTGATTATGAATAAGACGGCTGAAACATAATATTGTAGGGCTGGAATAAGCAGATTTTTGGCGCCATTGTGCATGACTGTTGCTGTGAAAGATTGTTAGGCGAAGCTGTCGAGATGTCAGTCATAACATGATCAGCCACGCCGACATAGTCTTGAGAAATGGTTTTAAACTAGGTTTTTTAATACTGTTTATTTTCACTCTGATTATTTTGGATGCTAAATGAGACGTTGAACTTTGATATAAAATATCACCAAGTTTCTTGTGGCTTTAATTACAAATTTAAAACATGTTTCTGAACCGTAACAAAAGAAATGCATCAAAAATAATGTTTCTAATGTAAAGACATTAGGCTACATGTATTCAATACTTTTTAGTACAGAATGAGTGTCTGGCAGCTTACATTCTTCTTGAGTTTGCCTCCTGGATTTTGGAAGTTTTTCTGAAGTCTAGTTTATCTTCTCAAGCTCTGTCAGATGAATGGAGAACATTTAGTGAACTGCATTCTTTGGGTCTCCTGCTTTATTTTTGAACACAGTCCCTGATGCAGATATCTAATTTAACATGAACTGCCCTTGCTTTTCGGAAATGCAGTAACTAATATGGTAATATCAGATAACATATCTGGTGATTTTTCAACTGAAATTAAGGACGCATTTTAAATGCTATAAACTCTGCCTTGTTATCTAAATGCCTCCCATGTTAATATACAAACATTTTTCCTATGATGTTGCCTTCTACAGGTAGAGGACCCCAGCTTGCCCAATGATGAGGGCATCACAGCTCTGCATAACGCTGTTTGTGCCGGCCACACCGAGATTGTCAAGTTCCTGGTGCAATTTGGTGTCAATGTGAATGCAGCTGATAGCGATGGATGGTGAGTATATATAAAAAAAAACTTCCTTTACAACTGACCCTAGCACTCCTCGTCCAATCCTTCGTATCTCTCTTCACACTCCTCTCATCCTTCTTTCCTGCCCCTCTGTCAGGACCCCCCCTGCACTGTGCAGCGTCCTGTAACAACGTGCAGGTGTGCAAGTTCCTGGTTGAGTCCGGGGCTGCCGTGTTCGCCACCACTTACAGTGACCTGCAGACGGCCGCGGACAAGTGTGAGGAGATGGAGGAGGGTTATGCCCAGTGCTCCCAGTTCCTCTACGGTGAGTTTCTTGTTCCCGTCGGCACAGCAGACATAGGTTGAGCATTGGAGAGCCACACTCAGGCCCCCCTGGGGCAATCGGATGTAGGAGGACAAGGGCCAGTTATGAGTGGCTTTTTATTATCAACTGTCTAATGCAGGGCTGAGAGGAAAGGTATTTTCCTATTGAAGTTGAAGTTTTGGAGGGCAATCCTTATACAAAGCCTATAGCACTAGAAATAAATTAAGTTAGCAGGAGGTGAGTTATCATCTTAAACACTGAGGCCACCAATAAAGGCCCTAGAAAGGTTGTGGATTAGGAGATGACAATTGTGGAAAAGAGATATTGCCCTTTCCACCTTTTATTGGGTTTTGATGAAATCCTGCTAAGTTTACCATGCAAGATGTGTAACAGGTTATCGGGTGTAAGGAGAAGAGCACAACAGATGTATTTGAAAGTAATTCAAGTCATTAACTTATGACTACATTTACAATATATGACTTTGTTAGCCCACAAAGGTTAAACATAGATGTGATTTTTTTCAGCTACATGAATGAAAGAGTCTGTAAGTTTCTGGACTTCACATTTCTCACCTTTGCTTCCCTCAAGGGGAAACATTATATTGATTAAAATCAACTGTAATCAGCTTACTGTTACAACGGTCTCATGTATATTAAGGATGTGGCAGAAGCCTATCAGGTCTGAAAATGGTAAAGACATATACAAACTTAAAAGCTGTATATTTCTATAGAATAAAAAGTTGTAACTAAGACTATAATAAGGAATGGCAAGTGCACCATCGGGAAAATATATATTTTCCAATAATTTCACACTCTGAGTTTCTTTATTGGCACAAGAAATTCATTTTTGTAGATGAGGTTTGTGTAGAATACTGACTAAAGTGTCAGCATGAACTCATAAATGACCCGTGCCACCCGTTTTCCTTAGATTTGCCCGAGGGATTGTTGTCTACCAGATAAATCAACGTTTAATTAGTAAATGTTGAATATAGGGAATGCAAGCATCAGTCACCACTGATGTGGGGATTTATTTTTTAATATGACACCTTTTTAACACATGACTACAATTATCATGGCCTATATATCGTAATATAGCCAGGTTAGTAATGATTGTTACCTTGTAACATAATTATTTCCTTTTAAAGTTCCCTAATACAGAGACAACTTCTTCGCTGGAGGACTTTGTTGTATTATGACTTGTTGCTAGTGAGTGAGTGTCAATGTGTGAGTGTGTATTCATGGAGCACACACACCTTTGTGTATGTAGGGGTTCAGGAGAAGATGGGCGTCATGAATCGAGGGGTTGTGTACGCGCTGTGGGACTATGACAGCGAGAGTGACGACGAGCTGGCCTTCAGGGAGGGGGACTGCATGACCGTGCTGAGGCGTGACAACAAGGAGGAGACGGACTGGTGGTGGGCCCGCTGTGGAGACCGAGAAGGCTACATTCCCAGGAACCTGCTTGGGGTGAGCAGAAGGAGATCCTCCGCTCGTTCAGGAGAATGTTCATCTTCTTCAGCCCGTTAGGGATCATATTCATAAATGTTTATGGTCATAATAACACACTGGTGGAATTTACAAGGCATACAGCTACATAATAGAATCTAGAGGATATATTTTAAGTTCAGCAGCATTGTATTTTCAAAACATATTTTTTGTATGTCATTGTGTAGTTACATTTTAAATAATATTTGACATTTTACCTATTTTGATGGTGAAATTTTTTTGCATGGCTCCAAAAAGATGACTCTTTTTTTCCTATTATAAATGACATCCAACCCAGCCAGCTCTCCTCCGCTTAGCTTTTCATCAAATTTGAGTAAAAAGTAATCCTGTTACTTATATAATACGTTTTTCCCCGCTCCAAGTTAAACCATACTCATACTGTATTCTGCTCCTTTCCCAGCTTTATCTGAGGATCAAGCCACGGCAGAGAAGCCTGGCCTGAATGCTGTTGGCTGTGCGAAGAGACGGATGGGAGCCCAGCATGACTTAACATGGCAAAGACATGAAAATAAGTTGAAAGGGCACACTAGCACTGCATCTCAGCATTTCGTTTTTGACCTTGATCCAAGGCTCACAGCAACAAGGCCATAAATCACTTTGAATACGTTTCACATTACCCTGTGTGCAGGTTGAAATGCCAGTAAGACCAGAAGGAATGTCCTTGTTGCATTACATTTGTAATGAAGAGGGTTTTTCTAAATGGTGTTTTTTGTAAAGCTGAGCACTGTTTCTTAACACATTTGTTTTGTAAAAGTTAGTAAATGATGAAGCTTTTTTGTATCTCATGGCAAGAGGCCAACGTCTACGCGCAAGCCTTGGTTGACAATGTGCCGTGATATATTATCACAGGAAGCGAGCAGTCAAAATGTTATTACGCTTGGACTCAATGCTGTGTCATTTTGTCGTGTTATTTTTTTGAATTTCATATGAATGTTATTTTTTCATCTGTTAATGTATGTGTTATGCGTGTGTGAGCAGTGTATGTGTGCCGTGTATGTGTGTAGTCTAGCATGCCGTTTTTACAAGTGCAACTACATAAACAATGAATGTTGATTTGCACAAGGTTAATAGGTCCCTTGGATGGAATATTTAAAAAATCCTTCCATCAAACTGACTTCATACAGAAAGACAAGCATTTGTTGACAAAATGTATGAGGTAATGTTTAAGCCTGTGCTTACTTCAACGGTAAAAAGAATAGTAACTGTCATGTAAAATATCTGTTGATCAAGCCAAATAAGTAAATTGCTAATAAAGAAATCACATTTAAAACTCATCTTTAAACACGTATCATTGCTGCAGTAAAATGTGATCCAAGAGGGATATCATTATAATAGTTTTAACATGGTACATACACAATACACTTACAAACTCAAACCTTTAAGATTGTTTTCAGATTTATTCAAGGTGCATTATCTTATTATTAAACTACAGCTTGTATCATTCTTTAAACTGATTTCCCAATGTATCATAGCTTCAAACTAAAGTCCACATAACTTAAAATGTCCCAAGACCAGATTTTATAATAAGTACTACATGCAGAAGAGATTCCAAAATGTGCAAAATCAACATGTTTAATTAACATTTGTAGTGCCATAATATGATAACACTGAGGTCTAGTATGTACAGTACATTCAATGCTTTGTTTATAATTGCACAAAACCTCATAAAATACAAGGGAACAGACAATTCTCAAACATTTGACTAGTTATTCTGAGGATCAAAGTCACGGTTGGGCATGCAGTTCTAACATGGTTAGATGTGCAAAGCTGCCACTGACACATGACAGAAGGTTCTCTCAGTCATGTACCTTTACTATACAGAAAGGCCAAAGTATAATTTGTTTTGTAATTCTGTGTCTCAGACCAGTCTGTTCACTAAATAGTCCAGTCATTTTAAGCCAAAATGGGGGTCAACCGAGGACAAATTGTAACAGAAGCAAACTCAACTGATTTTGTATCCTCAATATGTCATATCCTGAGTAAGGAATCTTTTTTTCTCGAAAAAGACCCAAATATAGTTTATTCATACACCTATACATTATTTTAATCATGTGAAAAGGCTAAACATTTTAACCTTTAGATATCACCATGAAAATTACAGAGTTCATTACTTACATTTATTACAAGTTGTTTTAAATTGTTTGGGAACATGAACAAATGGTGCATAATAATGTATGCACTCATTTGCATAAATACCACAACATATCTAAACATTGGATATAGCCAGGTGAAAATGTCTTGTAGAATTTTTTTTTAATTCATAGGCGTATGAATAGCATATATTTCTGTATTTTTAGAAACTTTCCCCTAATGGGATTCTTCTGGGATTTTTTCAAAATGAATGATTTGAATACAAAATCAGTTGAGTTTGCTTCTGTTGCAATTTGTCCTACCTTTTTTCATAAATTGACTGGACTAAAAGTCTTTAAGCCCTCAGTGTCTTCTGAAATTTACCTTTAAGGTAACAGTACATCACATCCACAGCAACATCATGAAAATGTAAAAAAGAAGAAGCATTACCTAAAATACACACCACTTATTTTGGAATGTATTTTAAAAGCAACATACAGCATTGTAATTACACAATGGTATATACCAAGTTGATGCAGGCGCAGTGCGTTTCTCATTCAAATGGGTTCATTAGTCTCTTAACCTCACAATTGACTAAAGTGACTGAAGATACACCAGAGGACATACTAATACATACATACATAATATTTGTCTTCAGTTGTGGACGTTCACTACTGTACTTTAGGGCTGAGTGAAACAAAGAAAGTGTCCATTTTAATGGTTGATTCACCAGCTGTCTTAGTCTTTCATTCTAGCAAGGGCAGTCACTGCACCTTCCTATTCCTTGATCCCTCTGGAAATTCTTTAACATCTACACACACTTTAAGATGGCATTAGGCTGAAGCTCAAATCAAATGTCAAAGTTTGGTTTGGCCCTTGCTTCCATGCATCGTTTCAACACTGGCGACCATGTTGAAAGGACTTTCATGGGACATCCTGGTATTTAGTCTATGTAATCCCTAAATACTCAAAATAAAAAAGTTAAGCAAGCAACTACTGCATTGGATCCGCCTATCCCAAAACAGATTTGCAGTAAAAGATATCCCTATTTTATCTCAAAACTATGCCTCTTTTCTGTCTGTCTCACATGAATTTGGAGAGAAGCAGAATAAACCAGGCATAGGAACCAGACTGATGCAGAGAATTGCCTTTTTTAAGCAATCTGCATCAGGATTTCAGCAAGTTCGTTTTTTTCTTTAGCACTCAATGCTGGGTCACCCAGCATTACTATAAGATGCTGGAGGGCAGAGGGCAGGAGAGGGATACTTATCCCAGCTTTGCTCCAGAATCCCAAAGGGATCAACAGTGTCTGATCAAATACATGTCCCGACGTGGAACAACAGTGTGGGCAAATAAGGACGTAAATATGTGGCAAAACAGTGGCACTGATTTAAGTGCTCATGGGTGATGTGTGGAATCCAATCTACTCTGATGACGTCCTCGTATCGGGATGGGTTGGGCAATCACGGACCAGTGCTGGGCATCTGTCGCCGTCTGGCGTGCGTGAGAGGGTGGTGTTCCTCCTCTCCTTCTTCACCCGTGCCACTCCCTAATCAGTGGTCCTTCAGGTTCTGGTCGTGGTTCTGGTCGTGGTGCTGGGAAGCAGGCAGCAGGCGTGTGACATGGCCGATGCCCTTGGTGACGCCCTCCCTGAAGAGCAGCTTGGCTCCCAGGCGGAGGTACTCTGGATGCTTGAGGAAGCGGAAGCAGACCACCGCCTGCTCGCCCGTACGCAGCTCCTCCTGGTGATCAGGAGGGGGACATCATGTCAGGGCAGGGTGGGCCACAAAACAGCTTATGCTGGGGACACACTAAAATATGTTTTTAATCTTATAAGATCTTCAAACTGTAAGAGACCACAAACATGAGGACAAAAAGTGTGTGGTGTGGCATGATGTGACAAAGACAGCACACCACTCACAAACAGATATTTAACCAGTGTCCCGACTGTGAACACAGGAAATCTGCAAAAACTCTCGAGACTATAGAATAAGCATGGCGGACGATATGCAGGAAGAAATTGGGATTGGAATGATTTTCACAGAAAATTTACAGGAAAAAAAAGAAAAGGGTTTGCTGTTGCCACAAATCGATTTCATTTTACTTTGTGCTGCGCCGTGACTGCATTTGTTATGCTTCCGTCTTCTCTCAGCTTGCTTTCTGATTGGATATTGTTTCACGTCATAACCTCCAAAGCGTGCGCAGGTTTGTCATCGGGGTTCTCCCCACACATTAGGATTTCTGATCGTAAATATTCAACATGTTGAATATTGACGTTTCGCGATCGGGGCGGCTCCGACGTTCTTCCGAGCAGGTTCGGTCACTCTTAGCACACCTCACACTAAGGGAACATCTGATAAAATAATCTGTAGAACCATCAAGATAATCGGGACATTACCTAAGATTGTCGGAAGGGGGGAAATCAGCCCGATTATCCTGTGGTGTGTCCCCAGCATTAGACACAGTTACTCCCTACTGCCACATTTGTATCCCACTGACAAATATATTTTTGTCTAAATTGGGCCCTATACTGAAATTTAAGTCAAATATATTTTGTTATTGTAAGGTTTGTAAAAATATATAGCTTAACATTCATTCCAAAATCATTGTTGGCAAAAAATTAATCTATCTTTTTTTATATGAACATACCATTTTCAGGCAGATACATCTGTGAACCAATTTCCCCCCAATGAATAGGTTTGGAATGAAACTTCAGACATAGATTAAGGACCCTTATAAGTAGAAGATCCAGAAACAACAGAAACATACTTGACTGAGTGAGATGGCAAACTTGAACTCCACCTTCTCTTCACAAGTTTGCCGTCTCACTCCGTCAAGTATTTTTCTATTGTCTGCTGTATTCCCCATGTGAAGCCAAAAGGCCGGCGTGTGAACAGAACAAGAGAGGCTGAGTACCTTCCCATGCAGGCTCTCAGCAGTGGCTGTCTGTCTCACGTTCCCAACGTGCACCGTGACCTGGGAGCCCCTGCGGAACGTCTTGGCGTGGAACAGGAGAACGATGGCCGCCTCAAACGAACAGCAGATAGTGGGGTTCATCTTAGGGCTGACCATCACCATGCCCTGGCCAAAACAAGTAAAGAGGGAGACATAACTATACGGACCAGGTTAACCAACATTGCATTTTTGTATTGTCTGCTTGGAATTGTTCTAACTTGAACCTTGAAACAGTGACTTTGATTAACATTGTGACTAGGGCTGGGCGGTATGGCATAACATGTATATCATAGTATCATTTTGAAGTACTGACGGTAACGTTATACATCACAATATATTCCTTTTTCAAGAACCACAGCGGCAATGCTAACGCACTCGGACGAGTTGGGATTGGGTAATTATGTAGCTTTCATCAGTAGCCTACGTTTATGGGATAGATCAATATTTGTAGTGAGCTAGTTATAACAAATTATTACATGGCTGAATAATCAATTCTGAAAACGTGCATCTGTGCAACATGCCAACTTTAGAAGAGGATGCAGAAGATTGATTGCAATATTTGCGTTAAAGTTCTGTGCGGTAATTTTATGCCGTGCATGGTGTGAATGGGGCTGTGACAAATCTTATTCTGGAAGGCTCTACCGCGGTTGCATGGTGGAGTCAAAATCCATATCATAGGCCAAATTCATACCGGTATATTTCTATACTGTTCATACCGCCCACTCTTAATTGAGACAAATAGTAAAATCAACTTTGGTCAACATGGAATACACAGTAGATGAGGTAGATTTTTTAAAGGTTAATAGATTCCAATCGTAATGACAGACACACTGATTGCAGATAGCAATTCATTTTAGGCTGCTTGTGCTTCCACAACAATAACGCTTTTGCCAATAACAGTTTCATTTATTTATCTATTATGTACTCTATTTTTATATATTAAAAACAATATTTTCTATATGTATCTGTACAGTTTGTAGGCAACACTTTACATTAAGGTTACAGTACCTACAGCCTGCACTTTCAACATGTGTTTTGCGAGGATCTCTATTCGGTAAGAATGCTAAATATAAATGATGTCATCTGTACACAGGTATCTGTCCGTCGACCCCAGAGAGATATTTAGGCTTTAAGATTTTACATCAAGGTAACATTAACTACCATGTAACTACCTAACAATACCAATAGTAAACTAGAGAGCATACAATTTCTGGGGAAATTGTGAGGGTGTGCCTGCTTGTCCGTCCCTTTAAGTTTTTCCCTTCTAGTGATATTTTCAAGCATTTAGTCTACTCATAGTCTATTGCATAATAATTCATTAAGAACACCCTTGGAAGCTACTGTAACAACGTTATCACTGGAAATATTTCAGATGGAATCGCGATTCAAACAGTAGCTCTATGTCTGCTAGTCTAATTTATGACATGCCCCCAAAAACGTAAATAAGCTTGACATTTATTTAGTGGAAAATCGCTCATGAATAAAAAGCTCAATAGCGACCATTGTCAGTAACAACGCAAAATGCGATATAGCCCTTTGTGGAGAAGCTGCCCCGGTAAATTGTATACTACAGTGTTGGTCTTGGTGGCGATCGTTGGTTGAACGTTCCGTTGTACTGTTTAGGCTGAAATTAAATATTGCTTTCAAGTTTAGGCTCTGTCAATGAAGTTCGGGTTAGTAGTCAGACAGTTTCACCTATTGAAATACTTTTGATTTAAGGGTTTTGATTTTCTATGCACGTTGTATCTAATGGGTCGTTGCTAATGTGTGCTGACGCTGTGAAGTATAACTGAGTATTCTACCCTTTGCCGACAAAAGAAACTTTATGCCACAAAAACGTTGTATGGTCCTAAACTGTGCAACGGAACGTAAATTCTGATACAAGCAACTCAATGGAGACCAAGACGAAACTTTTGACATCAACGTTTTCTATGTAGTCCAAATATTGACCGAGTTTTAGGGGGGCAAAAATAATAATAAAAATAAAAAGATATATGTGAGATAACAAAGGTTGTGCCGACGAAGTCGTGCACACCCAATAAGTGGTACGTAGAAAATGCTTCATCATGTACTGATATGACATGGTTTAGGTCATCACAAACGAGTAAGAAGGCACAGTATGAGGGAGGGGTGTATGCTGAGGTGAGTTGATGCTGCGGAGGGCCAGTTGAAGGTTGTGTCCAAAACAATCAATGTTAACATCCACGTTCCCCTGGAATTCCCAACCTACCCTATACCAAACTTCACTTGTGTAATCATTCTGTAATAATGTGTTATTACGATGCAGTTCCTGTGTAACTACACTGTTGTAACTGTAGTTACATAGTAGTCAACATAACCTTACTGTAACTAGTTTCCTTTTCCGTTTAACCTGCAAGGGGGGGTGACGCAAATTATACAGTCAATACAGAACCAATATTGCAGGCCTGAAATATATGCTGTAGACTGTAGACATTGACTTCCAAATCAAGCACAAACAACAGGAAATCCTGAAGCCTCCCTCAAGGTCCTGTGGTAAGGCAGCTCTGTGTCTGACAACTGACCTTCCGGAGCAGAGAACGATCAAAGTTCCCCAGAGCCAGCGTGGCGGCCTGGCCGGCCTTGAGTACCCTGCAGGCTGAGCGGTTCCTCTGGATGCTGCCCACCCTGAGGCGCAGGAAGCGGCCCTCGTCCGTGGGCCCCACCACCAGCCTCTCGCCCTCCTTACACACCCCGCTGGCCACAGGGAGACACCACACAGGAGACACCAAAGCTAAACACCAAAGTGCAGAAGGCCTAGTTTTTTACTGATCCTTCATTGAACAAGTGCAGTGCCCGTGATGCACTGGTGATTAAGATGTCGGTTAGTTGATTATGTGTTAGCTTCATTGGAAATGAAGTAAAACCACATCTCAATTTGAGATATTACTGCACATCCACATGGATAATCAGTAAACAAGTTAGTTAACATCAAATTAATAATCCAAACTGAAAAAATAGTATTACTGTCCACATTACATTGTCTTCCTTTTAGTTAGCTAGCCAGTATTTCACCCATAAAGAAAACCCTCTGAAATAAGTGAATAAATGATTCAAGCTTCTGATTCTGTTGTGCCAGCGTAACCAGCACTGCTCATCAAGCCAAATCTGCGCTATAGTTAATAGTAATTAAAAAATGTACTTCTAAGTGACCGTATGCCCAAATTCTTTGTTGTGAATTGCCGGTTTAAATGGTGTCCAGTAAGTAAGTCGCTGATGATGATTGCACAGCAATGGAAATCTAATCCGGCCATGGATAACCATTGTGTCCTGTCAGATATACAGTATTCGTCACTAAAGATAAAAGCATCTACTAAATGAATAACTGTAAGAGAGCTCCTCAGCCATTGGCCTAGACTAAGGATGTCTATTGCTGGTGACCAACTGCAGACACCAGATCAAGTGACTCGGAGCTTGTACTACGAAGAAAGTTCAACATGCCCAGGATATTTTCTAGTTAGCGGGCTTCAATAAGACTAACAACCGCAATCCCCCTTAGCAGTGTCATGACAGTGGTTATCAACTTGTTTCAACTCAGCGCAAGTTTCCCCATTGTAGCGTTCACGTTAAAGGGCCGGAACTTTCTCTTATAAATTGTAAACATTGGAAGTCTACATATCTAGCAAACAATAATATTAAACAAATATGAAAAAAGTAACTATATAATCCAGGATAAAAGCAACACTGTTGCTGCTGCAAAAGGCAGGAAGGACATAATATAAAATAAAGTAAAATATTGCAGATCGTGTGAATGCAGTTTCAAGTTAATAGGCTTAGCCAACAATTAGTAGGCTTACCAACATCACTGCCCTATCATTAAGGCACAAGTAGGCCTAGCTCTGACCATAATTGCAATTATGGAATTCATTAAATTAATGTTACTTAGGTGTATTCTTATGGCATGTGAGACAATTTTACCCTTATTCTTTCAGCTGCATGATGGTGTTAAACTGTATTTTTATCAAATACAAAACATAATTCAACCTGTAACTATGCTTACTTATAAGCAAAAGTAATTTATAAGGTTTCAGTGCTTTATCAGTCTCTGTTTTAGAATAATATTGGCTAGGCAACAAAGAAAAAAGGAGTATTGACACCAAGGTCACAGGATTGTGACCGATGATGCTATATTCCAAGAGAATTGATTGGTCATTAGGTGGTGCTTTCATAAGTATTTATCTATTATCTCAAACATAACCTGCTTCGGATTAGGTTAGGTGTGCAGCACAAGTTACCATGGTGATCTACCCTGGTAGAAGTGAACCACCGTTGTAACACTGAAAACCCAGGGTTAAATCTGAAGTTACCTCGCTAACCCCAAATCCTGCTTGGTAGTATCGGCCCCTGCTGTGGTACAGGTGGTGAGTGTGTTCCAGTGACTGACCTGTAGAGCGTTCCACCCACCACGGTGCCCACATCTGGTACTGTGTAAATCTCATCCACCTGCATAGACACACACAGACCATGACTAACGTTAGAGAAAGTGTTGAACTTTTTCAGGATTACATACTAAGGTATCTTATGCATGGATTACAGGCCATACCTTTCCTAAATTATTACTACCTGATATAACACATATTCTCTGTGTATTTATATTTTATGGTTGCTTTGACAAAATCGTATTCTATGCTAATATAATAATAACTGAGAAAGAGAATGAGCTGTACCTGGAACTCTGTCAACTGCTGCATGAGCTCCTCCTGCTCTTTGCTGTTGCTCAGGGGTGGGAGAATGTTCAAGAACACCTTGAGCAGGTCCAAACTCTCCCCGGACACACTGGACAGTGTGAATATTGGTGTGATGCTGCACAGCACAAGCACAGCAGAAACACGCTTTATAGGCACTGGCATTCAATGTTACTCTACAATAAATGTTCACATCATTCATGGGTCTTTCATGGGTAGTTATGCCCAATATTGGTGAGATTCAAGGCCAACTATCTGAAGCTTGGTAGACTTTCCTTCTTGCTTGAGTGAGCCTTGCAGTGTGTATAGAATACTTGATGCTTTAATGTTTAATGAAAATGTAAGATAGAAAGATAACTAAATTATTATCTAAAATCTTTGTTTAATGCAGCATCTGTTATTCAAGCTTTCAGGGGCTGCCCAGTAGCAACCAGAGGGATTGAGTAAATCTGTTATTCCTGCTTTATGGAGTCTGGTCAGTAGCTACCTGGAGGACTGAGCAAACTGTTGGGCAGCAGTGACAGCATCGTCTGGGCTGCCCACCACCATGGGGACCTTGTTACATCCGGGCTGCTTGAGCACTCGCTCCAGCTGGCGCACGGTCCGCTCCACCGTACCCTTGGCGCATAAGTCCACCTTGCTAACGGCGATGAAGATCGGCACCTTGAGGGCCATGGCCAGGCCTAAGTGCTCTCGAGTGGTACCGACTGGGGGTCAGAGGTGCATGGCAGTCGGGTCAAACATACACTCATACATTTGTGTGTTCTTGTACAGTCTCAAAGATGTGGGAAAGAAATATGTAATACCAGAGGCAAAACATGACTGGGCACACCCACCTATGCCTGTGTTAGCGCTGACTACTAGCATGGCAAAGTCCGGGCAGTAGCTAGTGAGGCCGAAGATAGTGGTCTTCAGGTACTTGTGGTGGCCCGCCAGGTCAATAAAGGTGATCATCTTGGAGGAGCTTTCACAAATCTCTTCAGCTGTTCGGGAGTCACTGTAGTTCACCACCTTAACATGATGTAAGGCATTAGCAACTTTTCAAAATGTCGTTAAATAAACGGCGATCTGTAACTAATATTACAAAATGTAAATAGTAACCTAGATCGTGCATTGAATGCTGACATGACAGAGTTATAAAATGGCCGCACATTCAATCATATTCTCTCTGTGTCTTCCTCAGCAGCTGTGTTTGAACCCACCTCTCCTTTGCTATTGAACCCCAGAATTTCAAAGCTGATGCTAGAGGTCCTCCCGGTCTGGATCTCATGAAGGTGCCGGAACAGGTTGAGGCGTGCTCGACCTCTGCCATTATCTAGCTCTCCTTGTGTCAGGACACCTAATAGAGTCGATTTCCCAGAATCCACATTTCCCAGAACAGCAACACGAAGGTCTAGAAACTATACTCACACACAGAGGACAATAGAAGAAGAAAAAATCAATAAAAAAAATACCAAAAAAGACTACTATGTCAAAGCCAAGTGTTGCAAAGTTTGTTGTCCACAATACTTTCTAGGTGTCCAAATCAAAAAATGAATATTGACAGTTGCTTTGTCTCACCTGCTGGTCATCTGGAACTTTTCGAACAAGAACCTCTGCGATTTTACGAGAGTTTCTTTCCAAGTCATAGTCCACCTCTCTCTCCCTGAGTAGTGTGATATCAGCACCAACCCTGGCATCATAGAGATCAAGTAGTCAAGTTCCTAAGCTTAGTCAGGCTTGAGTGTGTACTGAAACCATCATAAATAATAAACTGCTTATCAATACTTGCTTGATATAGCCTTTCCCAGGATATCCCAAGTAAATAAGATGGTCTCACACTTGTCTTTCTACTGTACTAAGTCACTAAATTCTGACAAAGTTGGCAGGCATGGCACTGTTTAAGTTGTTAAACAATGAATGGCAACTTGTACTTAGAATGTGTTGTTGTTTTTTGTTTAGTTTAGTTTGTTGTTGTTGTTGTTGTTTTTTTTTGGGGTCAGGACTTAAAATGTTAAGGTAAAAGTTAAGGAAGTACGGTACTTTTCTGCCATCCTGCGCAGGGTCTTCAGTGAAGCTCTCATGTCTGCTTCTGACAGACCAACTAGCAAGCCATTGTCCTCTACCCCGATTTGGTACACTGCCTCTCCTCGTCCTTCCTGCAGACGCCACTTCATTTGTGTGGCCAGGTGCTCAAATCGATATTGAGTAGGGTTCACCAGTTTGAGCTAGGAAGAAGAATAAAAGTGGCATCAAGATTCACGTCAAGAGTGTAGGCTGTTTAAAAATAGTGTGCCACCCTACAGTGATATGAAATAATTCTCATAGAAAGAGGAGCATCATACCTTATATTCAATATTTCCCTCTTCTGCCTGTGAAAAGGGGTGAAAACGGTCAATGATTTCATACCACCACGCCCCCTTGCAAACTGTATGGGTTGGATTTCATCAGAAACTATCAACATGGTAATTATTACTAGTCTAGTTAGACTAGCTAGTAAATTAGACTCGACTAAATAATGAACACAACATTATTTAGCTATAGACACAAATATAGCCATACCAGGTGCACACCGAAGATCAAAGGTGGTTTGCTAGCTAAGATAGCTAGATAGGCTAGCAAGCTGTGTGGGTTTTGACAGGCTATACACTGTTTAACTGGCTAGCTAGCTACGAGGTATGCAGATCGTTGGCAAGCTGTCGGATTCAATAATAGCAGTAGCTACCTCTGGTGGTAAATATGGTGGTGCTTTGTTATTCCTTGTCTTTTTAGTTCGTCGCCTCTTCCCTCTTTTGCCTCTTTTTGAACGCGATTTTTTGGACATTATTCTTTTTCCATTAGCATTATTGCACGAGCTGGGTCCATGAAAATGAGTCCTCAGACTAGCAACTCCACTTTCTGACATTCGTGCATCCATCATGACGAGAACTAGAGCCTTATTTTTATCTCGATGACTGCACGCTTACGTTGCAATTTCTCATAGACTACTAAAGTGAAGTCCTCAAAAACAGGCGCACAGACAAGTTGGTCCAGCGAAAGCTGAAGCCTCTCCTCCATCATCCACACAAGACAACGCTATCAGCTGCTAGTGACGTCAAAGGATGCGTTATGGTGCAAACAGTGGCGGTCTGGCGGATCTAGAACATTTTACATGGGGTGGCAAAGGGGGGGGGGCAAAAGGTCTTGGCAGGGTGGCACTGGCATGGGTAAACGGTAGGCCTACGTGGGAATCGCTATATGTGAATGGTTTTAACAAAACAAAAATAAGACCGATTTTCAGCACGGGAGTGTAATGAGCCATGTTGAACATTCGGGGCTTAACCCGAACCAGTAGCGGTTAGAACCGAAACTGTACTGTACCAGAGAATGTCTAATTTAAGGAGAACTCCCACTCTCGGGAAACTTCCGGGTTCTGAACTGGTTGCAGTTCCACACTAGTTCCATATGATGGCGCTTTTTTCTAGTCTTTTCATTTGGAATTCGAAAGGGGAGGCAAACAAAATACCAACTGCTGGGTGTTAGATTTTTTTTAAGTCGTTTTTTTGTTCTAAAAATACTTTTACAATGTCAGAGACGTCATACACATTGAACGACCAGAGATACCGTATTGCGGCAAGCTCCGGACACTTTCTTTTCTCACTCGAGGCATCGACAACACAGCTGACAGGTTAGGCTCCCACTGTCAATACACATGATAGAAAGAGTTTTGGTTTGCTAATGTTGTTTGTAATGTTGCTAATGCTCTGACATTATGATTCCACTACGGATGCCATCAAGCGGGATCTCTGGTCGTAGTCAGCATAGATATATATAAACAGTGGCGGTGCGTCCATAGAGGGCGCAAGGGCGCCGCCCCTCCTAGAATTTTTCGTAAAAAAAAAGAAAAAAGTTCAAAAATATGATATACCAAACTATTTAAATAAGAAAGTTACTGTGTTAATGCGTTTAATGTGTGTGGGAGACCGTAAGTCCCTGTCAACAACCACTTAAATGTGACCAAATATAATATATTGCCATTCGTTATCACTGAGATAAGCCACTCCCCCCTGGAGGGGCGCCGGCCAAATGGAAGTCAATGGGAGCTCTTATACTTTTTTCATACATTTGAGAAGAACGGCTTCTCATTGGCGGAAAAAAGGGGCGATGCCGGGGCGCACTTGTTTGCGCCCCTGGCCAATGACATTGTTTCTTACTTATATTGACATCTGATTCGTCGAATCAGAGACCTTTATCATTCCCCCACATCCCGTATAATTATCACGTATCTACGAGAGCAACATAGCTAGCAAAGGATGATGGGCTGTAGGCCTACGGGACGTACACCCGTAGCTTGTCCTCAAACCTGTATGCTAAGTAACCGGAGCTGGTTAGCTGGTTGTTCAGTGAGTAAGTCAGTGTTACACACACAGTCACAACATCACACGTTAGCAACGACGCTATGCGATATCAGCGACCCTTCAGCATTAGTATTAGTATAAGTCTAGGAAAGTTGAGGCTACTTTTCGCTAGGTACCTACGAACATGTCTTAATCTGCTAGACAAGCTTCCCCATCGTTCTTTTGGTGAGCTGTCTCATGAGCCCTACCAGCCGACAAGCAAAATAGTTATTTAGCACTAGCGTTGCTACCTGCATATATGCAAACATTGTTTACAATATTTTCAGGCTTCAACCAGTGCTGCTCAACATACATACAGGGTCAAGAGATAGATTCGTTAGGCATTGAAGAAATAGTAGCGGAGGACGACAGCATCCAACATAGCTAATACATATATATTTAATGTAAAAAAAAAGTTCTGTGTAACGACCAACTCCCCGCGCCGCCCAACTGCGCCCCCCCCCAAAAAAAAATCACCAGCCGCTACTGTATATAAACATGTATAAAGATTTACTTGACGTGAGAATGTCCGTCACAGAAACTTTTGAGCAGACGTGAGAATGTGCGGACCGTCCGCAAAGTCTTGTCTGGCTCTGTAACATGGCAAATTCTAAAACTCACCAAACATTACAAAATAAAGTTTCCACGTGTTTATATATATCTATGGTAGTCAGTCCATCACTAACCAATCAGCATTCATTAGCAGAATGCTAGCGTGTTATGGGCAACAACGACTCACCCTGTAAGAAATCGAAAGGACATAAGTACTCATTCATCCAATTTTCGACCTATAATCCATGTTGAACATGCAAAAACTACAATAAAATCTGAGATTTCTCAACGACAATCAGGTGAAAGAGACACATTTAGCCGTTTAGCTCCATAGACTCCCATTCATTCTGCACTCGACCGCGATCACTCCCAGTGGAACTCTGGTGGAACTGCAACAAAATTCGGTACAATTTAAAGGCCATATATAGCAGGTTAACCACCACTGTCGATGAATGGGTACATAAAGCACTCAAGATATGTATATTATTCAAGAAATCTCAAAATGGTGTCTCAAAATGGTGTTTAAGACCAGTTTTGTACGTTTTTTTTGTTAGCATTAGCATATTAGCGCAAAACGTTGGGGAGTCGTGGAGGAGAGTAGCCTCAGTCTAGTACTAGAACTATGGCAACTGACTGGGATGAGGAAGAGGTGGCAATAACCACTAAAATGTACGATGGCCCGCAGCCGTATAATATCGAACCAAATAGACGAGAGAGGTCAAATGAGGAATTGCCTAGACCTGATGGCCGCCAAAGCCAATTAAATGGATGGTCCGAGGAGAATGAGTGGAGAGTTGGTGAAGTGTCCTAGCAACGGCAACGCAGCAAGGAGCGCTGGACCTTGTCTACGGACAGCAGTGCATACAATAACGACACATTCTTTTACTGTCAGTGAATAGCACCGAGTGAAAGTCAACGTTTTCTTTATATCTACAGTAGTGACAGTTATCACGTCGTTCGTTCAGATAAGTAGCTCTTATCTAGAAGGCATCATGCTAGCTATGGCTAATTTACTAGTCCCACCTGTGAAATTCTCCCCCCCAAGTCAATCCCTAATTAAATCTTTTCCCCGACGTTGTAAACACATTTCCGATTAGATATTCCACGTTTTGAGTTCCGTAATAGTCACGTTCTATCAGAAAAAGGGGAAACTAAATCAATCAACTAAATCAAACACACACAGTTATGAAAGCCGTTTGATGATCACTCGTGATCCAAACACTAGCCATGGCGCGCTATCTAGCTAGATATGACTAGCTTTTGGACATGTACATTAGGCTGCGTCCCAATACTCCCACTTCACCCTAGCACTTCACACTTCGTTCACTGAGGTGTGCCCCTTCACAACGGAGTGTGAAGTGATTAAAATCTTTACCTACGAAATGGGACACCACTCCATGTCATTGCGTCATTAGTAGCTTATATCCAGCTCCACTATAGGCTACGTTTGCCAAAAACTCAAGGCAAACATTGTTCCTATGTTTGCGAATTTGAACACACGTCAGGTCTTCAGGTTTTGGCAAACATATTTACCCACCTGTCATAATAAAATAAGATAACGTTAACGTTACTCGGCTACTCTCAGCTGCATAGACAGACGTTCATTTGTGAAATAGCGATCTTTTTCTAACAATCGTATTCTACTCAACTGTAAGGAATATTATTTTGCATAATGATCAGCTAGATATCCCGATGTGTTTCACATTTTTTTAATAGTTATTTGCGAAGATATACAACATTTGTAAACTAATTTTTTGGAGTCAGTTGGTTACCAAGGTGTTCGCAAGGCATCCTGGGAAATGTAATCTTTCCCTTCAGCCGTAGTGTGACTCTGATCGCACTCCGTTTGAAGGGTTCAACAACACTTCCCCTTCGTTCTAAGAGAATTGGGACACCACTTCACGCGAACGCGCAAACGGAGTGTGAAGTGTGAAGTGCTAGGGTGAAGTGGGAGTATTGGGACGCAGCCTTAAGAACAATTTAGTTTTGGTTCATATTCCTGAGTCACGAAATGTGCTTTTCTAATCTCATCGTATCTGAAAAGCTCCGTGTACCCCGTCCACACTACTACGCGTACCCAGCGTTTTCAAATGTCGGGGGACATAGGGGAGCGTATTCGAAAAGCTCCGTTTTCAGTGTCCGAATTCGCCGTATTAGTGTGGCCGGGAAGTGCAAACGGAGACATATGTATGCGTTTCTAAATTTACCCGGGTTAGTGTGGACGGGGCCTCAGACTTTTCTAATGTCACACTGATTATGACTGTAGTTAGGGGGTTCATGTTATGGGGCTAGCTAACATTGGTCTGCTGGTTACGTTCATTTTAGGTCCAGTGGACCACGTTGCCGCGACGACTTAATGACATATATATGACGACCAACCACATATGACGGTAGTATTTAATGCTAACACATAAAGCTAAATACACTGCCTTAAAAAATGTATGCAACACGTAATCACCACAATATTACACCGTTGTTGAAACTTCAGGGATATCAATCTGTCTCAGTTAGTGTCAAGTTGTCATGACAAAGACATTGACAGGTTATTTAGTCTAAGCTAATGTCAAGTTGTCAAAGCTAATGTCAAGATGTCATAACAAAGACATCACAAACAATGTCAACCTTGCATAAGAAATGACATAATTCACCGGATGACACCTAATGACAACATTCATGAACATTCATAAACATCTATTCATGTGTCATGTCATAGTTATGACAGTGCTATGACAGTGTCATGACACGGTTATAAACGCAACTTCAAATAAAGTGTTACCCAAAATACCAGTCTGAAGGCTCTACTCGGTTCCTGATGTGAAATATGGACATCTGAATGTGGACTTTTAGCCCCAAAATGTGGGATTCTAGGTGGCGCTGTTGAGCCCCTGTTGGTACTAGAGTTATGATATTGAAAGGCTGTGTTTAACTTACCCCAATTATTCACTGTACCAAACCATGACTATGTACCTTAAAAAGGGACACTAACCCTAATTTTTGACCAAAACTGCATGTGTGACTGCAACCCCATATTTATATTGTACATTTGTGTAAAAGTTGTATTTGGCACCATGTTAAATCCTTAACAATAAAAGTAAGTTTAAAAAAAGGTATCATTAAGGAATTTAGCCATTATGTACACAAAATACAATTTTATGCATTTGACCCTTTCACGTCTCTGTGAAATGTACGCCCGACACAAGGTCTAGTCCAACAGGGTGAAAATTAAAATGTTGTCATACGACTACACCAAACACATCATTGGAAAGGTCTTGATCAGGGGAGTAACAAAATACCAGTCTGAAGGCTCTACTCGGTTCCTGATGTGAAATATGGACATCTGAACGTGGACTTTTAGCCCAAAATGTGGGATTCTAGGTGGCGCTGTTGAGTCCCTGTTGATACTAGGGTTATGATATTGAAAGGCTGTGTTTAACTTACCCCAATTATTTCACTGTATTTCACTCACAGCCCACATTGCTGCAGTCTCCCGGTCGTGTAGATTCCCCCTCTACAACATCCGGAAGATCAGGAGATACCTGTCCGAGCACTCCACCCAGCTGCTCGTCCAAGCACTTGTTCTCTCCAAGTTGAACTACTGCAACTCGCTGCTCACTGGTCTCCCAGCATGCGCAACCCGCCCTCTCCAGAGGATTCAGAACGCAGTGGCCCGCCTGGTCTACAATCTACCCAGACGCTCCCATGTTACCCAGCTCCTCATCTCCCTCCACTGGCTACCCGTCACAGCCTGCATCAGATTCAAGACCCTGGTACTGACCTTCCGAGCAGTGAACGGAACTGCACCCGACTACATCAAGTCTCTCCTGCAGCCTTACACCCCCACCCGCCACCTACGGTCTTCTTCAGACAACCGCCAGGTGGTCCCACGCTCAACCGCCCGGTCCCAACATAAGCTCTTTCTCCTGTCTGGCCCCCCAGTGTGGAATCAACTCCCCACCTCCATCCGAGACACTGACTGTCTGAATGACACATTCAAGAAGAGGCTCAAGACGCACTTGTTCCGGGAGTACAACGGGACTTAGGAATGGTTTGCTGGACCCGATCTTAGTTTCCTCAAGGATCACAATGACTCTTGCTTAGAGACTTGTTGCTCTTGTTGGTTAGTGGTAACTGATTTAAATTGTTGTTTACTACTGCTCTTATGGTTCTTCCCCATGGCACTTATTTTTGGTTGTTCACAATGTATGCTTCATGTTTGGCTGCCCACAGTGTTTTGGGGCGATCTTGTTGTTATTATCAGTGACCTATGCACTTTGTAAAGCTCTCTCTTGGAAGTCGCTTTGGATAAAAGCGTCTGCTAAATGAATACATGTAAAATGTAATGTAATGCTTATACCTGTGTTGTATTGATGTGTTTTGTCACTGTGGTCTTGCACATAGTTTCAAAAGGATCTTAATAGAACCTAGAATATGTGTAACCCCAACTAGGCTATTAGGAATAGCTTGGTCAGGTTACACACATGTTAAGTAGGGTTAAATAATTGGACATGAATGTAAAGAATTATGCTTTATTAGGTTGATGTTGCTGCAGAGCTGCTGGTGAAGGTCTCCCCTGCTTCTTCAGGGCTGTTTGCGAAGCTGACCACCTCCATTTCTATATCATTCTGAAAAACAACACAGTAAGTCAAAGATATAACGAATAACGATTCAGTCAATTCACAAATATATATATATATATATTAAAAAATTTTTGGACACTGAGTTTACTAAATTGCAAGAAAAACAATAAATGTCAAGGTTTTGATGCATTACGAATTTGTTTTTCAACACTTAACTGCCTATCACAGTCAAATAGAAACAAGTAACACTAGACAGCAAACTGGAATCAAATGTAAGCATATATTGAATCTAAATTTGATTACAAATGAAAAAAAATAGTGAATAAAAAAATTGTGAATCGTGACCCCAAGAATCGAATCGTGAGGTACCAAAAGATTACCCACCCCTACTAAATTCTTTAAAAACTAACCTCCTGAGTCAAGCCATAAAAACTATTATAAGAGTTGATGATCCCTCGTGCCAAAATAAAGTGTAGTATTAATTGATGGTACCAGAACTGTACACAAAACAGGGCTAGAGCAGGAAGTAGGGTAGGAGGCTGGGACCAGCGCTGGAAGCAGAGCAGGGGTTAGTGGCAGGAGGCTGGGACCAGCGCTGGATGCAGAGCAGGAGGCTGGGACCAGCGCTGGATGCAGAGCAGGAGGCTGGGACCAGCGCTGGATGCAGGGCAGGAGGCTGGGACCAGCGCTGGAAGCAGACCAGGAGGCTGGGACCAGCGCTGGAAGCAGACCAGGAGGCTGGGACCAGCGCTGGAAGCAGAGCAGGGGTTAGTGGCAGGAGGCTGGGACCAGCGCTGGATGCAGAGGAGGGGTTAGTGGCAGGAGGCTGGGACCAGCGCTGGAAGCAGAGGAGGGGTTAGTGGCAGGAGGCTGGGACCAGCGCTGGAAGCAGAGCAGGGGTTAGTGTAGCTGGGGTTGTGGACCTGAAAGTCAGGCTTATAAATAGCTGTTCCGCTTTGAGATTTGAGGATGGTCTAGTCATAATAAACACTGATAAACATTGGATATGTTTAAGCATGTAATAAAGATAGATGTTCCTTCATGTAACTGAATGCAAAAAGTTGACAAACAACGTTAGCATGAACCCACTAACAAACCACGTTAGCTACTAGTACTAGTAGTATCAAGCAGAACTCGGATGGCCTTATCACTCATTAACAACTCGCAAACAAATTGCATTGCAAACAACGTCTGACTTCAAAAACGACATAATTCTAGCAATAAAAGAAACATATTTTGACAAAGCTTGCTACTTAAAGTACCTGTTTTGTTTGATGCCGGCTCATCCATTTCAGATCAATTGCGATTTGCGCGGTTGTATTTCTGAATGCCATGGAAACGCTCAAACCAATTAAAATCGATTTAAAGAGCCAAAGTTAGACGAACTCTCTTCATTTGGTTACGTCATGTCCTGATAAAGAGCTGAAGTTACACGAACTCTCTTCATTCGTGTACGTCATTTCCTGATTTTCTATCCGGTGGTGTCCCAAGAACCGGGACCACGTTATTCTTCCGTTATCTTTCACTATTTATTAAAACACTTTAAGTGTTGGCAGGTTAAGAGATATTTCAAATATATCCAAAACAAGCAAGCATTGTATATTATATAAACCTACATACACATACATACACACACACTCACCACACAACCTGGTAATACATTCACTGTACATTCTTCCACTCACACTCCACCCACACACACATATATTTACATATACAGTCAACTGATACAAACATATTCAAACATATACAGTGTACAGTCTCTATATTTTTCTCTATCTCTCTCTCCTTCCCGTCAAGATTCAGGTTGAGAAGAAGGTGCAAATGTAAGTGCGAGTCAACACACCTTAACCAGGATCAAATCCTCCTCCTCTCTCCTCACCCCGTCTCCTTTACCTCCTCTTCCTTCTCTACTCCTCCCCCTCTCTCCTTCAAACCTTTGCCTTTCTCCCATCCTGTTTTGGCATGCATGCACCCTTACAGAAGTAAGTTCCAGTAATGAGACTCCAAACAGGATCAACTGGTCCAAACAGAAGTGTGTATGTGGGTGTGACACCTTCAAATATGTACAGTATGTTCCATGAACAGTAACAATACCAACAGCAGTAACAGAAGTCTTTAATGTTGGGATCAGATGAGTACAAGGAAGTACTACAGGTGATCAGACTGTCAGCATTACTGTCAGACACACACAGAACCAGATGAAGCACAGAGAGGAGGCTGATGGTGAAACCATTGTTTTATAAAGGTCAGTACAATGTTGTTTATTCACATGTTGGAGAGTGAAGGATTTACTGTCAGTACAGAATAGGTTATGATTAAGTCAATTAGCATCCCTAACCCTGGTCTGATGTCTTATCCTTTCAAATATTGGACATGTTTTTGTTTAACAGCATAGATCCTAGGTTGTACAGTATACCAGGGTTTCCCAGTTTGATTGTTTTTTAAACGTAGTTAAGGCGGCAGGCGTGTGTTTCTCAGGCGGCCGCCTTAACTGCAAAGTGCTGCGGGAAACCCTGTATACCATTATTTCATGTCTAGTGTGTCTGTAAATGTGATCAGAGGCTAACGTGTGTTAAGGACTACAGTGGTTAAGGACCTCCCACCTGTCTTGATCAACAGGAAGAGGATGTACTGTGTTATCAGTTGACAGTGGTCAAGGAAGGAGACAGGCTGTGACCTTTGACAACAACAATGTACATGTGTAATCAAGGGTTTAAAGGAACATATCAAATGTATATATCCTATTTAGACTACTTTGGTCCTCTATAGACTGGGGAGCTAGTGCTAATAGCTTTTGATTGCGGATCATAGAGTTGGCTAGCCCATGACAACCTAGCCTGGGTGCCAGCCAAACTTCTCTGCGCCCAAAGTGATTTGGTCGGGAAAGTGGGTCTGGGGGGGCTCAGTCCGGAAAACACTATATACCGAACAGGAGCTGTTCGGACCAATAAAATTGTCAGGGCGGGATTTATACGATGATGGACAGATGATCAACAGTAACGTAACCAACCACTTCACAAAATAGCGCTTGAGTTGAATTTGTTTTCAACAAACATGGCTACCGCTGGAGAGCTGAGATGTTATGATTCTGCCATCGAGTCTGTTTTAGAAGACATCGACAGCGCATTCATTTTGAAAGAGGAACAGAGAAACGCAATCAACGCATTTTTCGATGGAAAATATGTTTTTGCCGTCCTTCCTACGGGGTTTGGTAACAGTTTAATTTATTAGGTCTATCGAGCGAAGAGGCATTTGTTTTCCGGGTTCGTTTAAAACACGCCCCCATACATAGTCACGTCTACGGGAGAGTTCTCAGACTCATATCAGAGAATAGGTGCGTTCGACATGACCTCGCTTCATGCAGCGCTGCAGCTGGCTGCAGGCGGCTGACTTGAAACAGTGAATTCTGGTTAGACTTTTTGTCCGACTTGAGACGGCGCCGAGGCTAGGTCACTGTGACGTAGCCATCAAAGTACCGTGAGATCGATTCGAGAACTGCCGGCTGTGTAGCCGAGCGCATTTTCTCAAGAGCAACTGCACGGCTTCAAATGACGACACAGCTATTTCATGATTGGCCAGACTCACACACGACAACTTTGACCCTTGTTTTGTAATTATTCTGACACCTTCAGTTTCGCCAATGCTCAAATCCGGACCAAACAATTTGATTGAATAAAACATTTGTTGAAGAAAGGGTTTTGGGCCACCTCTTCTACTAACGGAAAAACTAAGTTTAATTATAAATAAAGTAACGTAAGCAAACAGCGCTTGATCGGCAATGACTGACATCAACGCAGCAAACCACGAGAAGCTGGAATGTCCAACTTCACAGAGCCGTTTTCAACTCCTCCCCGACTGCAAGCGGCTACTCTCGCCGGTCGTTTCATGCAGCCGTAGTACATGTCGAACGCACCTAGTGTATAATCT
>CAEFZP010000389.1:0-40000 GCA_903064625.1 Mallotus villosus
GGATGGATGGATGGAGAGAGGATGGATGGAGAGAAGCTGGATGGATAGAGAGAAGGAGTGGATGGATGAGATGGATGGAGGAGAGAAGGATGATGCATGGAGAGAAGGACGGATGGATGGAGAGAAGCATGATGAAGGATGGAGAGGGATGGATGGATGGAGGGAAGGATTGATGGATGGAGAGAAGAATGGTGGATGGAGAGAAGAATGGGGATGGAGCGATGATGGATGATGGAGGAGAGAAGGATGGATGGAAGGAGATGGATGAGAAGGAGGGATGGAGAGAAGGAGGGATGGATGGAGAGATGGCTGTCTTTCCCCTCTCCAGTTTGAGGAGAGTGTTGTGACACAGATCAGGGCTGGTAAATGGGAGCTCTGACAAACACATGCTGTTTCAGAGAGGATTCTGGGAATCCAAATCCCCCGGAGACTGGGACCACAGCCCTGTCTGGGCTCTACTTGTGATGATGTCATCGCACACCCTGCGGAGTGAGGGACGAGCCACGGAACAGCAGAAACAGCAGAAAGACGTGTCTCGCATGCCGTCGGTTAAACTCGATAAAGATCATCTACTCGAATTATTAGGTACATTGAACCAAGGTGTTGAAAGTGTGTGTGTGTATGTGTGTGTGGCAGCGAACATTGTTAAAGGTGGATCTGTGTGTGAGTCGTTCGGGGTTAGATACCAGGTGAATACGTGGGTAACACCTTAGAGTTTGTAAAATACAAAATACAGAAGGAGAAGAAGAGAGAGAGAGAGAGAAGAAAAAGAGAGGAGAGAGAAACAAAAGGAGAGCAGAGAGAGAAGAGAACAAAAAAAAAACCAAAAAAAAAAAAAAAAAAAAAAAAAAAAAACAAAAAAACAACACAAAAAAAAAAAAAAAAAAAAAAAAAACATAAAATATGAGTGACGAAGAATATATAAGATCATAATAAGAACAATGAGAACATGAAAAACATATCCGCCCCTTCCGAAACGCCCGCCATCGACTCTCGACAATCGATAGGTGAGAGAGAAGAGGAGAGAACCAGAGAGGGGAAACAGAGAGTTTAAACAGCGAGGGCAAACAGAGAGAGAACCTAACTTTAAAGCTTTTGCTAACGTCTCAGTCTCCACCTTCACTCTCACTGAGTGTACATGAAGCCCTACCTCAGCTGTACACACACACCCCCCCTCCCCCCCCACACACACTCAACACACACCACACACTAACACGTACCACGCAGCCCTGCTTGGTAAACCACAACACAACATAGACCACCGGCATCCTCGTCTTGCCTTGATATATGTTAGCACAGGATGCTGTCAGAGCACAAAACCAGACACAACAAACGCTTGCACATCACACACAACACCAACACACACACACACACACACACAACACAACACACATTTACGTTACAAACGTAGCCCGGCGTAGCACCACACATGTCGCATAGCATAACGCAACCATTGACCGTTAACTAGTCAACAGATCTACATCGATAAGGGGGGAGATGCATTGAGGAGGAGTGAGAAGGCAGCTAACAAAGCGAGAACCAGGGACTTGAAGACAGACACAAGGCAGCCTTTTCACAACCAAAGCCCTAGAAGAGAAAAAGAAAGAAAAAGGGGAGGGAGGGAAGGGGGGTAGGTGGTGCGGGGGGGGCGGGGGGTGCGCGGGGCGGAGCGCCGCGCCAAACCCAAGCCCGGCGCCCGCTCCAACCCACGCCCGCTCCACCCCAACCGCGCCGCTCCCCCAGCCCGAGCAGGCAGACAAAAAAGAAATTTCGTGAGGTTTCATGCGAGGATCCTTCTGCGGCCTAGACTCCCACCCCCCCAGCACTATCCTCTCCAACCCAGACCCTCCTCAACCCCAGACCGGCGCCGCCGCGCCCGTACCTCCACACCAGCGCCGGCTGCCGCGACAACCCAAGGCCCCGCGCGGCGCGCGGCGCCAAATCCCAGCACTCTACTCACCAAAACAACCCCCCAGGACCTCACTCATCCTCCAAAACCAGACCTTTGTTTCTAATCTCCAATCCACCCAACCAGCCCTCATCTAAACACACAGCCTACTCCTCCTACCCCCAGCACCTTCCTTCCTACACCCCAGCACTCTCTTCTCCAAACCCAGCCCTCTCCTCTCCTCTCCAAACCCAGACCTCATCTCCAACCCAGCCCTCTCCTATCCAAACCAGACTTCTCCTCTCCCACCCCAGCCCTCTCCTTCCACCCCAAAAGCCCTCTCCTCCAACCCAGCCCTCGCATGCACACCCCAGCCCATCTACTCATCCCCCCAGCCCATCTCCTCCACACCCAGCCACGCTTCCTACACCAAAGCACTCTCCTCCAAACAAGCACTCTCCTCAAACCAGCCTTCCTCACCCCCAAAAAGCCCTCTCTCTCCCCCAAAGCCTCTTCACTACTAATACAAAGCCACGATCATGCATACACCAGCACGAGCCGAGGACCCAACAAACAAGTAGAAAGGAAAAACAAGCCAGCGAAGGAAAAAAAGCCTCTCCTCTACTCCCACACAGCCCTCTCTCCTCCACCAGCCCTCATCCTCCCCCCCAGCCTCTCCTCCTCCCCCCAGCCCTCTCCCCCCCCACAGCACTTCCTCTCCCTCCCCCCAGACCTCTCCTCTCATCCCCCCAGCCCTACACCTTCCTCTCCCCCCAGCCCTCTCCTCCCCCCCAGCCCTCTCCTCCCCCCAGCCCTCTCCTCCCCCCCAGCCCTCTCCCTCCAGTGCTGTACATGCAGCGGCCCACAGCTGGAGTCCAGTAATAACTTCCATGTCCACCATTAAAAAAAGGGATGCTATTTCTGATGAAGCCAGATCCTTTTTTCCGCCCTCTCTCCTCTCCTCCTTCTCCCTCGCTCTCTCTCTTCTCCCTCTCTGCTCCGCTCTCTCCGTTTGATATCTACGGCGAGGCCTGCTGCTCTCCATCCCATAATCGGAGGCCTAAATATAGCGCTGCCATGGTTTCCAGTTGGCTCCACGCGATCACAGAGGGGAAAACCACAGGGAGAACCACATTCCATAACATTAGAAGGGGAGCAAGCAGCCCTGGGAGTGTGTGTGTGTGTGTGTGTGTGAGAGAGAGAGAGATATTACATGTGTGGTGTGTGTGTGTGTGTGTGTAAGAGAGGGTAAGTGAGTAAGAGTTGCATCTTTATGAACAGCAGGTACAGCATTTTTATCTCTCTCTCTCTCTCTCTATCTCTCTCCTTATGTCTCTCTTTCACTCTCTCCCTGTGTCTCTCTCCCCCCTCTCTTTCACTCTCTCCCTGTGTCTCTCTCTCTCTCTCTCTCATCTCTTACTCGCTCTCTCTCCTCACCGGCTTCTCTCTGAGGAAACCCTCCGGAGTCGACGAGAGGAAATCCATCATTATCTAAAGACCAGAGATTACAGCTGACGCACACACACACACACACACACACACACACACACACACTTTCTCCGGGCTCGACAGAACACACAGACAGAGATAATCGTCTTACCTAGGAAATCAAAACAATTCATTCACTGAATAATTATACCCTTTTCTGACAATAATACCCTCCTTAATAATACATTCCTTTCTACCCAACTTCCCTGCCTCCTTCCCTGCCTCCCTACCTCCCCACTGCCTCCTTCCCTGCCTCCCCACTGCCTCCTTCCCTGCCTCCCTGCCTCCTCACTGCCTCCCTCCCTGCCTCCTCCCCTCCCTCCCTGCCCTACCCACAAAGCCTTGGGTCCCCCCGTCCCCCGCCCTCCTCCCCACACACACATATGGCTGTGACCACCGCAGCCTGATCCTGCCCCATCTGATACCCATCTACTTCCAGCCTACACACGCACACACACACACACACACACACACACACACACACACACGTATAGCCAAACACACACACACTCTCACACATACAGACCCATATACCCATATACTACACCCATTACTACACAGTCCCTACACATGAAGCCAAAGAACCAAGAGAGTTTAACTCTGTTGAGAGTTGCGTTACCAAACACCTCTAGTTGTTTAAAATAATTTCAAGTATCTAATCATCAAACCCTACCAGCACCAACCTCCAGCATGGTCCTGATCAAAACAGGCAGACAGGCAGGCAGACAGACTGGCTGGCTGGAAGACAGGCAGGCAGACAGGCTGGTAGACAGGCAGGCAGACAGGCAGACAGACAGGCAGACAAACAGGCTGGTAGACAGACTGGCTGGTAGACAGGCAGACAGGCAGGCAGGCAGATAGACAGGCTGGTAGACAGGCAGGCAGGCAGACAGACAGGCAGACAGACAGGCAGGCAGACAGACAGACAGACAGACAGACAGACAGACAGACAGACAGGCAGGCAGGCAGGCAGGCAGACAGACAGGCTGGTAGGCAGACAGACAGGCTGGTAGGCAGGCAGGCAGACAGACAGATGAGCCAGTGTGACATGCGTCATGCAGTGCTCGGCTCTGAGGTAAAATGACAGTTATTATGACAACGACGAAAACAAAGGTCAGGGCTCAACATTCTGGAGCATTCCACCCTGGCAGGCTTGCACTAACATGACGGAGGTTCCACCCTGGTCACACACACACACACACAACGGACGGACCATCACACACACAAACAAACAATCACACACACGTGCAGTTACGGCACACAGAGCAACACGGTGACACACAAACAAACAGCAGCGGGAGAGAGAACACACAGACGCTCACATGGTCTGTGGCCCCTCTTCCTCAGACACGGCTACCAGCCAAGTCTGTCATCACGGAGAACCTTCTAGAACCCACGTCGCCATTGGGGAAACTTCTAGAACCCACGTTGCCATGGAGAAACTTCTAGAACCCAGTCTGTCGAGCTTCTAGAAGTTTGTCGCCGGGGAGAACCTTCTAGAACGCAAGTCACCGTGGAGAACCTTCCAGAAGCCAGTTTGTCGAATCGAGAGCAACAGGGAGAAACAGCTGATGTTGTGGCTTGCTACTGTTGTGGTGGACAATTAACTAAGATGTAGTGCGAGTCAGTCACCTTCCCCTCCCCCAGGCAGTGACATCACAACCAGTAGTGACACGTCTATGGGAACTGCTGACACCCTCACAGCAACACAATGGAGACCTACCTGAAATCACACCTCACACAAACCTCACATGCTGTCTACCCTGCCCCCCACACATGGCCTCTCTCTCTCTCTCTCACACACACACACGCACACACACACACGCACACACACACACACACACACCAAATGGCCTGGTCGGAGAGCCAGCTTAACACCTCAAGCAGGCAAACAGCTGCTTTAGTGTTAGACCTTCATCATCATCATCATCATCACCAAGGCCTGTCTTCTGCAGCGCCGTCAACTCTCTCTCCCCCTCCTTCCTTCCCTCCCTCACTCCCCCTCCCTCCCTCCCTCCCTCTTTCCATCTCTTTCTGTCTATCACACACACACACACACCTAACCCATATCATTATAACCCCAAACATCAAAGCGATACCACCCTCTGACATCAAGAATCTCACAAGTCACGCTTATACAAGTCAGGGGAATTTTCATCCCTGTTATGAAGAAAGTACAGGCTGTGTGTGTGTGTGTGTGTGTTTGCATATGTATACTGTATGTGTGTGGATGCATGCTTTGTGTGTGTGTGTGTGTGTGTGCATGCGCGTGTGTGTGTATTCCTGTCTCAGCCCGTGATTCATCTCAGAAGATGGAGATGTGTGTGAAAGTGTTGATGTGCGATGCTGAACCCAGACAGATACCGTAACAACATTGTGTCCCCAAACATCAGGTGGACAAATCAGTCCCTCCTGGCCTCGGAACGCTCCGCTGACCTCTGATTGAGGGGTTATTTTTAGAACTGATTTGTATACAGGCAAGCTTGGAATAGTCTTAGTGTGAGTGTGTTTGTAGGTGTGTGTGTGTGTGTGTGGTTGGTGTGTGTGTGTGTGAGGGTCTTCCTGTAGTTGATTAACAGTAGCCTGGGAAGCGAGACAGCTGGGCACAGAAGGGGGAGGGAGAGAGCAGGAGGGGGAGAGAAGGGAAGAGGAGAGGAGAGGGAGGGAGGGAGGGGAAGGCCAGCCAGAGGGGGAGAAAGGGAGAGAGGAGAGGGAGGGAGGGAGGATGGAGAAGCAGGGGGGGAGAAAGGGAGAGAGGAGAGGGAGAGGGAGGGAGGGTTGGGAGGGGGGACAGGGAGAAAGGGAGAGAGGAGAGGGAAGGGAGGGAGGGTTGGGAGGGGGAGAGGGAAGGCCAGCCAGTGTAACCCCATCTGTAAACTTGAAGCTGATGTTTGGTTAGCTCTGCTCAGACATGAATCACCTGGGTTGTAACATCACTCTCAATACACACACACACACACACACACACACACACTCGCTACTGTCCCGCCCGTAAGGACATGACAAACATCAGGTGCCCAGAGAAGAACATCTCTCCCTCTCTTTCTCTCTCAATCTCGGTCACGCTCTCTCATCTCTGGCACGCTCTCTCTCTCTCTCTGTTTACGTCCTCTCCCTCCCTCCCTCTCTCTCTATGTCTCTCCCTTCCTCCCTCTCTCTCTCTCCCAGTCTTGTAAAAACAGTGGAGTGATAAAAGTCGTCAGTCACAGAGACAGTGATCCGGGGCTGCACTATAAAACACGAGCAGATGCCAAGTCTCAGGCAACTCTTTCATGGATGCAAACTAGGGGGAAAACACAGAGTATGTTTGATAAGTGGGTGTATGTGTGTGTGTGTGTATGTGTGTGTGTGTGTGTGTACATGTGTTAGTGAGTGAGTCTGTGTGTGTGATGATGGGGCAAAATATCAATCAAACCAACACACACATCCTCCTCTAACACCTGTGTTTTACTCTACCTCTCTCCTCTCTCTCTCTCTGTCTCTGTCTCTGTCTCTCTATCTCTCTCTCTTCTCCGGAATAGAATCTCAACCGTCTGAATAATTACAGTTATAAACACCTCAGGTGTTTGGGGGGGTTTAAACAGTTTAGAAAAATATATTTCCTGAAACGTTTCCGCCACTTAGAAACAGCCCAGATTTCTCTTCAGGCATCTTTACGGGCAGCCACTTCAAAGCCGGGGCGACCGGGCCTACTTTATCGCCATTACAATTTTAAAATCTTCTGCCGCGCTGTCATTTCCTGTCGCTAACTCTCACCTGAGGGCTTGCTACTGAGCGCGCTCCGTGGCTGCGCACGCCTGCTTGTTGTTGTTGTTGTGTTGGTCTTGGCCCCTCAGCCCCTCGGCCCTGGTAAATCAACTGTGTACAGCCTCACCTCCATGTTCTGACCCCAGCCCTCACACTCGCTCTCTGTTTAATCACAGCCGCAGCAGATCACACACGCACGCACACGCACGCAGCACGCCCTTGCACGCACACCCCTCAAGAGTGTGTCTGCAAGGAGGGATTACAGAGTCGCGATGCAGTCATCGTTCGCCCTGGGACCCTGTCGAGGCTGACTCAGGGTGGAGGACATGGATCTGACAGACTCATCCACAGATCTAGGAGAGGCTCAGGGGGGGGTGGGGGAGAGAAGAGAGATTGGGGAAGAGGAGGAGTAGGTGCGATACCGTCACGACTGATGCGCGTGAATGTATATTACATGCTGGTATTAAGTACTTTACCGCAAAGACTAGTGAGATACTGATGTTCTCAGTCATTCAGAGATAATGGGATAGGAGAGAGAGTAGATTAATCAGGAGTCATGTTCTTTGGGAGAGAGAGAGCCATGCTCAGCAGAGGAGCACAGAGAAAGAGCGGGAGGGGTGGAGGATCGAGTCACATGTTCCGGGGACGCACTTCTTTAGAGTTTCTCTTCATCTCATCTCTAACTCAAACCGTCGCCTGGTAATCCACTGCACACACACACACACACACACACCACACAGACACACACCACAAAGCTTTGTCCACAAAACAGAGAACGAAAGCATCGCCCCACCGGGGACTTAAATCTCCGTCTTTGGAGACGATGTCGGCGTAAGACTGCGAACACGCAGTAATACTGGGATTACAACCCGGATTACAGGACGCACGCCGACAAACACCATTGTCAACATTGTTTTCGATGACTTAATCTGTCGGAGGATAGATTTCCGGGAGCTCGTCTTTCCGAAGGGTTTTTTCGCGTGAACTTGTCAGCTTTCAAGCCGTCCCGGACGAGGAATGGCCAGCGGAGGCCGATATCTGTTTCATCAGCAGGCACCAAAGTCTGTTTCAGCAGCACCAAAGTCTGTTTCAGCAGGCACCAAAGTCTGTTTCAGCAGGCACCAAAGTCTCTTTCAGCAGGCACCAAAGTCTGTTCAGCAGGCACCAAAGTCTCTTTCAGCAGGCACCAAAGTCTGTTTCAGCAGCCACCAAGTCTGTTTCAGCAGGCCCCAAGTCGTTTCAGCAGGCACCAAAGTCTGTTTCAGCAGGCACCCAAAGTCTCTTTCAGCAGGCACCAAAGTCTGTTTCAGCAGGCACCCAAGTCTGTTTTCAGCAGGCACCAAAGTCTGTTTCAGCAGGCACCAAAGTCTCTTTCAGCAGGCACCAAAGTCTGTTTCAGCAGGCACCAAAGTCTGTTTCAGCAGGCCCCAAAGTCTGTTTCAGCACACCCCAAAGTCTGTTTCAGAAGGCCCCAAAGTCTGTGTCAGACTCTGTGCCCCTCCCCTCCCCGCACCCGCCCCCCACACACACACAAGGACAGGAAGCTCTCACACACGCACACAAACGCTGGACGTAAAAGAAAGAAACAGAGTGATTTCAGGTCACTTCCAGTGACGGCGAGGGGAACGCCTCGTGGCGGCGGAGCGACCAATGAGGATTTAACCATTGATGAGCGACGTGAGGGAACAGAGTCTGGAGCCGCACATGACCGCCGATGAAAGGAGTCCACTAACCCCTCCCACACACACACACACACACCCACACCACACCACACACACACACACACACACACACCATGCTTACGCAACCAGAGAGGTAAGAGGTAGATGTGAGGACAGGTAATCGCCATCACTCCCACCCCCCCTCTCCTCCAGAAACATGAAGAGGAAGAAGGAGAAAGACTTCTTCTCTCAACCCTGTGATTTACAGCCGGCTTTCCAAGCCGCCGCTCGCCCGTCCCGCCTTTCAAGTGTCGCGCGGCCCGCAGGTGAGGGGGGCGGCGGCCTCGCGGCTGACGGGGTAGGTATTACAAGGAGACACACACGGCACGCACACACAGTGAGCATTGTGTGTGAGAGGAGAGAACACACAGAGCGAGAGGATGAGAGCGGGGAGACGAAAGACTTCTTTCTCGTCGTCGAACAAAATGGAATCGGGAGAACCTCTTCTGAGGTGGACACCTCCGGGTCGGTGGCGAGACAGTAGTGAGGTAGACAAGCTGCGTGGAGAGAGTGGACCTGCTTTGCGGCGAGTGGCGGGTCGTCGCGCAAAGCGGCGTTGCGCGCGCAGTGGCGGCTGCAGCTTCGTTGGGCGCGGCCCTGCTTCGGTGGCGCGCTTGGCTGCGGTGGTTGGCCTGTTACGCGTAGATCGTGTGTGCGACTGCAGGCTGCTCCTTTAAGTTTGGTTGCGTTTGTTGATATGTGTCAGGGCTCGCTTATTTTTTCTGCTCAGTATTGCGCGGGGAGACACACAACCCAGGATTTGAAGGGGTTCTCTAGTTAAGGCTCGCGTCGAACGGATTGATTGTCATAGATAGATACTGCAGCTAAGCTTAGCGAGGACAAAACGAGCCAAAATAAGTCACCGTCATATTCAGATAAATCAAATGTGACTGTTTAGCACAGTAGAATCAGACAGCACACACCCCAACACCGTACTGTTCTTGAGGTCCAGCGCCTGTGCTCCTCATGCCCACAGGACTTCCCCTGCGTTCATTCGTTCCTCTTCCTCTCTTCCCCCCTCACCGTTGTAATGGGGCCTTTTTTTCCCTTCTCCCTACGTGTTTGGAGTCTTGAACACCGCACTTGTGAGAACGACACAGACCATCAGGGTCCCGACGACCGGACTGAAGCAACTAACGGACAAAAGACCCCGGTTTCTATTATCTCTTCACCTACTCCCAATACTGTCAACGGGGAATCGGGGCCGCATTAATAACCACTATATCACACAACCAGCATTCTTTTCGTTTCATTCACCCCCTTTTTGTAGACGAACCCCAACGGATAGCTACAGACAGCAAGAGCCCTGCCAGAGAACCGTCATCGCACTGAACGGACCCCACGAGACAATCGTCCTCCCTTACAGATAGCTTCGGATCGATGCAGATGCGAAACGCTCCATCCGCTCTCCCCCTCCTCCTCCCTGGCTCTGCCTTTGTCAAACAATATCCACGGAGAAGGTCAAAACGATCCTTGTCCTCTAGCTAAAAACACAACATCTCGTCTTCCTTCACCCTTAGGTCGACACCTCTCTTGCCCTACTCCTTTTTCCATTTCCATTCAACAGGTGTTAGCGAGGGAAAACGGGTGAGCAACGCGCAGGCGACAGTTGGTTGTCCTGAACTCAACCGGCCCAAACGCAACGCTTTCGCGCGTTTGAGCGCCTGGAAGGGGCGTCTGCTCTAAGAACGTGTCTGCAGCACATCCCTGAGGACGCGTGGCTGGACCGGGGGGTGGGGGGGGTGGAGACAGACAACACGATTCCCTCTTCCTGTTTACAACATCACTGGTTCTTCCTCTTTTTTCTCTTCACTCTTTCCTTCTCTTGATCTCTCTTTCCTTCTTCCTTCTTCTTTTTCTCTTCTCGCTTCTCCCTCTCTCTCTTCTTTCTTTCTCTCTTCTACTCTTCTCTCTCTCCTTCGTCCGTTTCTTTTCCTCCTTTATCCCGTGCTTCTCGGGGGCGTTTCGGCCCCGTCGGCGGTCTCTACTTTCTTGCCTGCTTCTGCGCGGCTCTGGTCTGCGTCTCCTGCGCGGCGTACCTTCGTCTCTTTCCCTTCCTACGTTATTTCTTCCCTGTCTCGAGTGTCTTTGGCTTGTTGCTCTCACGTTCAGTTTTTTCCTCAGTAACTCGGGCTCGAAAAACACCATGCCAGTTCGGGATCGAAAGCCTAGCGGCCATTGCAGTCAATCTGGGGGTATCGCGAGCTCGAGGCCGCAGCGGCGAGCGGAAAAAATATGCTGCCGGAGGATACTGACTGGTCTACTGTCTCCACACGACGTGGTCGCGAGGCATGTACGTATGTGGAATTGGTACAACATCAAATTCGTTCTCTCTTCTCCGTGGTTCTTCTCTTGCTCCTTGTTCTTCTCTACTTTCCGTTCACTCGGCTTTGGTCTTCTTATTCCTGCTTTCGCTCGGCCCTGCCTTCTGGCTCGTCCTTCTTTCCTTTTTTTTGGTCTATTTTTTTTCCTTCTCCTTTCTATCCTTTTATCCCTCCTTTATACCTGCTGTCGCTTTATAATACATGCCCTCCATCCGGCTGCTTCAACAAAAACCACTGAGCACACACAAGCACATACAATTAGATACTGTTTACAACCCCGCAGCACACACACACTAGTTCCCCACCACAAGCCCACTCCACCCTGAGTCTTCCACTACAGGCGACCCCCGTTTCCTGCCGTTTCTCTCCTTTTCCCCTAGGCCGGTCTCCGCTCTCCCCGGTCACCAGTCGCCTCTGTCTCCCCCGCCTTCCTAGGTTCATCCCCAAAGGAGATACATTAAAAGGTAAACACAACGCACTGATACAGTCTCACACATTCACACACACACGTAGATTCACAAACAGTGAAATTAAATTACGAGCATAAGCACACAGCTGTGTTTGTATGTAGGCACACACAGCACACATGCACGGAAAGTTATTACTTAATTATAAACACACACACGCATGGTTATACTTTGTATATTTTCTAACACACACACAGTTATACTTTGATCAGTTTTTTTTAATACTACTAAATATAGAGGATAAACGTTCAGTTATGTCCATGTATAACAATGTTTTTGTAAGCAAAAGGGTATTTTCTATATTGTCAAATCTAGAAATCTTTTTTTTTATCATCCAAAAGGTTTGTTAAAAGGTTTTGATTCCCGGACAAGCTGTTATTTACCAGTTTATAGAAAAGGTTTTAAATTAGAAGTGCAGCAAAGTTATGACTCAGTGGGAAAATTCATAAAAGTTTCATCGCTATCTCCTCTCGGTGTTTATCCACTTCAGTCAGTCCCTAATTACTCAGGTGTGATAACGGACAGAAACACCGACAACGTGATACACCGGTGATAAACACCGACATAGCTTGTTGGGTGAGCGACTCCACTTCCTACGGTCCCTTAATACGGCCAACATAACGTTTGTCAAATGTGACAATTTTTTTAACGAGTTACCACTATTTGTTTTTATAGGCGTATAACACTTTTTGAACACTTTGGTAAAGTTTTGGTTTCTGATAACATAACAATAGCCTAACAAATCTGTGTCTAAAATAAGTTTATTAATGACATGAACTAGGCTAACTAACGACGTTTTAGTGGATATAAACATCTAAGGTTGAGCATTTTAACTATTTGTAAAAGCCCCGACAAATCCCGACGATAAGGAGCGCCATTCAAGCGGCGCGATCAAAGGACTTAAGAACCGGAGGAGCTCGTGCTTACCACAGTCGTGATGCTCCCGGTGTTTTCTCGGGATAACCTCTCTGTTCGTTTTGCTGCTGTCCTCTTCTGACCGCCTGCAAACAGTAAACGGGCATGGCAACACGTAAACATACGTTAATGTATATTACCAACAAAAGTTTCAGAATCATTGCTCGAGTTCTCTAGCCTAGTGGGAGGAAGGAAAGCACTTTTTTTGTAAGCTACCTACCGCTGCGTTCGGACTTTGATTAATTTCCGATTCATTCACCAGAGACGATTTAAGGTCAGCCAAGTCTCTTTCTGTGAAAGCGTTTTTCTTGTATTTTCTCATCTTGTTCGCCTTCATCCTTGAAAGATATCATTTCATCGTTCGCACCTAAATCGTCCCCGCCGCCGCTACTGAGCTGAGGCATAACTGCTTTGAAAAACAAAACAAAAAACAGTAACAAGCGTCGCTCCTTTGGTGTATTCAGGAAACTTTCTATCAATCTGTCCTAGTTTGGCACACTCAAAAAAAACGGACAAGGCTCACAGCAAAAGTGAAGTTGGTCAACGCTGTAGTAGCTACGGCTCCGCAAGTTGAACGTAATGCAGCCAGGCAGTAACAAATAGCGCATTTGAGCTGAAGACAGGGCGAGGAGTCCCGACATCAAAGAGCCGCCAAGCCGTGATTGACAGATTCAATGACTTGTTGGGGGTTGTACGATTGTTTGAGCCGAAGGTTCTGTTTCTCTTAAAGAGACAACAACTCTGAGCGTGTTGGCATTATTCATGACGTTTAACACTTCAGTCTGGGATTTAAAAGTTTGGATTGTTTTATTTAATTCTATTGTTTTGTTTTTGTTCAACTGACTGCAATCGTATAGAATATGAAAGGTATTGTCGATAGTATATCAAAACATGAATACAAAGTGAGAACAAGCGAATTATTTTAGAAAGGTTAGCTAATTACTTTTATATTGACACTCTCTCTCTCACAGTCTACACATGATGTGCATGCCAGACACAGCCTTCCAGCCAGATAAATGTAAGAACATTCACTAGTTACATATTAGAAATCAACCAGGCTCATCAATTAATGAAGTCTGGAACTACTTGACTAGTCTATAACATACAGATTTAGCAGCAATCTACACACACACACACACACACACACACACAACCACTGCTCAAATTGTAGACTGTAGTGACACAATTTGATAGCTGTAAAAACACATGCAGAAAAAAAAGAAAAAAAAAGATTTTAGTTCAAAGCTGTAAACTAAGATTGTCGCTTCTTGTCAAACAAGTAAACTTACTTTCGTATTTCTGTCCCTAACATGCCGATGCATTTTTAATGCTGATACAGTATCTCATCTGGTCTTCAGAGTTTTAATTGAGAAATATTTATACACTTCCATGCTGTGGCTTAATATTTGACTTAATCTGTTGCCTTGAATGAAAATTATCACACACAGCTGGGAAATAGAATTAAATACCAAGAGAAAATGTGCCCAGTATTTGCATAAAACTGCATATTTATACAATATCGCCATGCATATTAATAAAAAGATTAAAATGAGCAGTTTAATGTATGCAAATCTAAATTATAAATGAGTTGTTTAAACTCCTTGTTTATTTCGCCTTGATTAAATATAGACAGCTGTTTTTTCTCCCTGTTTTCCTTCCTCAGAAGCAGTTTTCTCCTGTTCCCGTCTCTTTGCTATAGTCTCAACACTTCTCTAGGCTGGATTCTCTAGCTTCAGACCGTATATTTATATACATCCATACTGACTGTGCATATATACACATATAGAACTGTTCAAAAGTCTTGGGCGCCATTCAAATAGCTTGAAGAAATGATAATATCAAAAGACAAACTAAAATGTTTGCAAAATTGCACTTTTCTAATGCCGCACAAATACAGAAGACAACGACAAAAATTGCCTGTATAAGACAATGTTAATCAACTTTTGGGTGCCTAAGACTATAGTGTATATTTATATATATATATATACACGTTTAAATATAAATACGAGTGGGTTTGTGTGTGTTTAGTGAAGTGAAACATTCGTTGAAGGATCTATGTCAGGATTTATCTGTCAGATCAGCATTGTGTGTATGACTCATGCAGCCAGTCAGTCAGCCAGTCAACCAGTCAGCCAGTCAACCAGCCAGTCAGCCAGCCAGTCAACCAGCCAGCTAACCAGTCAGGCAGTCAACCAGCTAGTATGCCAGCCATCCAGCCAGCCAGTCAGTCAGTCAGTCAGTCAGCGAGTCAGTCAGCCATCCAGTCAGTCATCCTCCACATCCTCTCTCCTTATCTCTCTCGGTGATGGCAGAGATGACGTCATATCTCAGTAAATTATACTCTCTGTTTTGCCCCCAGGGTCAGGAAAGACCATATAAGGGCAGACAATAGACAGCAGAAGATCACTGGTTGCCAACCAGAAGCTATTCATGTTGAGAGAAAAAGATATATTATTAGTGTAATTCCAGCAGGCAGGAGTTCAGGCTGAACACCAAGGCTCAACGTTTTGAACATGTTCAGGTTTTCAAGTCTAATAAATATGTGTTGGGTCTGACAAATCGTGTTAGAAGTTAGTATTTTTCTTTTTAGTTTCTGGGAGAGTTCAAATGAATTATGAATTCAAATTCCCACAAATCAGAATGTTGTTATTAAACAGATAAACATTCAAATGCACTGATCAAAGCAGCAACACTTAATTCAGCCTGGAGGTTTGTTGTTATAACGCTTATCCTTCAAAACACTAGTCATCGCATGCTATGTGCATTTAAGACTTAATAGGAGTTTTTGATCTTTCAAGCTCCTCAAATACGGAATCGAACATTTTATTCACAGTGCCAAATGTTCAGCTTCGATTGATATACACATAGATAGATAGATAGATACTTTATTAATCCCGTGAGGGAAATTCAGGGTACATATGTACCATCAAAAGAACATGAAAGAGTGATACTTAAGGTTCCAAAAACAAAACTTTGAATAAGACTTTCAAACCCAACTGTTCTCGGACTTCAGCTCACAAGACTCCTGTAATAAGTTCAAGCAAAAGCTTATGTCAAAACTATTCCTATTTCCATTCCTTAATCATTTGCAACATCAACTCACAAAGATTACATACTCTGCTTTCTAAATAAACTTCAGGCACATTAAAGCAGCAAACTAATTAAATCATATCCTTTCTTTGGGGTAGAACCACATCGAAGAGAACTGTAAATGGAACCACTTGTGTGTTTTTTTTATTGGTCGTTCCCCTCCTCCAACCAGAAACATGTTCTTCCAAGCATCCAACTAACTTTCCAAACTCGCAATTCCGAACCTTGACAAATCTTTTCGACAGTCTCATTTCATGTAGGTTTTTCCTGGGAAACGCTGGATGACAGAGCCCCCCCGTATCAAGCCATCTCTCAGGCGAAGAGCCTGGAAGTGTAAGTGACGACGGATATTTGTCGTCTGAATGAAGCCCCTACGCTAAGTTTAGGGAGCGCTGGCGGGTGTCGTATCATTTTCCACGGGCACGAAAGGATATCCTTTGTATGCTCGAACGCATGCCGTTTGTCAAATGACGATCACGTCGAGTCAAATTGAATTACGCCGAGCGTCCTACGTTATCTGACGTGGGGATAAAACCGGTTTGGCGGAGACTTCTTCTGAAGCTAAACGTGTGTGTTCTTTGAAAGGATCTGAATGAATAAATGTGTATAATGGGTCATTGGCAGATGCTTTGAAGGGGGATTCTATATAGGATGAGGTCATATCCACCCACCACACATACTACACAGAAACACCGCAGCACATATCACCACATGAGGACAATGCACATCGTTGGTCTGAGCCCGGGTCTGGGCCTGGGTCTGGGGGCCTGGGGGCTCGGCCTGGGGTCTGGGTCTGGGCCCTGGGCCTGGGGTCTGGGTCTGGGCCTAGGGTCTGGGGTCTGGGCCTGGGGGCTGGGTCTGGGGGCTCGGCCTGGGGTCTGGGTCTGGGCCCTGGGCCTGGGGTCTGGGTCTGGGCCTAGGGTCTGGGGTCTGGGCCTGGGGTCTGGGTCTGGGGACTGGGCCTGGGGTCTGGGGCCTGGGGTCTGGGTCTGGGGTCTGGGGTCTGAGCCTGGGGTCTGAGGGGTCTGGGCCTGGGGTCTGGGGTCTGAGCCTGGGGTCTGAGGGGTCTGGGTCTGGGGACTGGGCCTGGGGTCTGGGGCCTGGGGTCTGGGTCTGGGGTCTGAGGGGTCTGGGCCTGGCGTCTGGGGACTGGGCCTGGGGTCTGGGGCCTGGGGTCTGGGTCTGGGGTCTGGGCCTGGGGTCTGAGGGGTCTGGGCCCTGGGCCTGGGGTCTGGGGTCTGGGCCTGGGGTCTGAGGGGTCTGGGCCTGGGGTCTGGGGTCTGGGCCTGGGGTCTGGGGTCTGGGGTCTGGGGTCTGGGCCCTGGGCCTGGGGTCTGGGGTCTGGGGTCTGGGCCTGGGGTCTGGGTCTGAGCCTGGGGTCTGGGGTCTGAGCCTGGGGTCTGAGGGGTCTGGGCCTGGGGTCTGGGGTCTGGGTCTGGGGTCTGGGGGGTCTGGGCCTGGGGTCTGGGTCTGAGCCTGGGGTCTGGGGTCTGGGGTCTGGGGTCTGGGCCTGGGGTCTGGGTCTGAGCCTGGGGTCTGGGGTCTGAGCCTGGGGTCTGAGGGGTCTGGGCCTGGGGTCTGGGGTCTGAGCCTGGGGTCTGGGGTCTGAGCCTGGGGTCTGGGGTCTGAGCCTGGGGTCTGAGGGGTCTGGGCCTGGGGTCTGGGGTCTGAGCCTGGGGTCTGGGGTCTGAGCCTGGGGTCTGGGGTCTGGGCCTGGGGTCTGGGTCTGAGCCTGAGCCTGGGGTCTGGGTTCTGGGCCTGGGGTCTGAGCCTGGGGTCTGAGCCTGGGGTCTGTGGTCTGGGTCTGGGTCTGAGCCTGGGGTCTGGGGTCTGGGTCTGAGCCTGGGGTCTGGGGTCTGGGTCTGGGGTCTGAGCCTGGGGTCTGGGGTCTGAGCCTGGGTCTGGGGTCTGGGTCTGGGGTCTGGGTCTGAGCCTGGGGCCTGGGGCCTGGGCCTGGGCCTGGGTCTGGGGACTGGGCCTGGGCCCTGGGGTCTGGGGTCTGGGGTCTGGGCCTGGGGTCTGGGGTCTGGGTTCTGGGCCTGGGGTCTGAGCCTGGGGTCTGAGCCTGGGGTCTGTGGTCTGGGTCTGGGCCTGGGGTGTGGGGCCTGGGGTCTGAGCCTGGGGTCTGGGGTCTGAGCCTGGGTCTGGGGTCTGGACCTGGGGTCTGGGTCTGGGGTCTGTGGTCTGGGTCTGAGCCTGGGGCCTGGGCCTGGGCCTGGGTCTGGGGTCTGGGGACTGGGCCTGGGCCTGGGTCTGGGGTCTGGGCCTGGGGTCTGGGCCCGGGGTCTGGGCCCTGGGCCTGGGTCTGGGCCCTGGGCCTGGGGTCTGGGGGTCTGGGTCTGGGGTCTGGGGCCTGGGGTCTCGACAGAGACCTGTTGTGATCTGGGAGGCAGGAAACAAAAGATCTCGTTAATGCAGAGACTTGCAGGGCCCTTTGATGTGGAGCCAAGCTATTCACTCCTTGCTACCCTCTCTCTCTCTCCCTCTCTCTCTCTCTCCCTCTCTCTCTCTCTCTCACACACACACACACACACACCCACAAGCTAAGAGAGTGCACAAAACACACACACGCTCACAGGAGAACAGAGACAGAGTGTAATCTCCTTTCTCTGCCCCTGAGTTACAACGCGCCCGTCTTGCTATTTCAAGAAACAACAGACGGAGACGTGCCACAAGGTAGCAGGTTGTTTCAGTGGAAAGAACACCCCCCCCACCCCTTACCCACCCCTTACCCCACGCCCCCTGCAACCCTGCTACCCCTCCATGTGTTTCAGCACATCAAGAAGAACGAGATTTCAGTCCTGGCAAGGAGGTCTGAAGAGCAGCGTCGCCTCGCTCAACCAGAAGCCTGTTTCCTAAACACACATGTGGGAGGAGATAAGCCCCTATCTGAACGACGCGTGTCCCCGTGGTAACGGACAGATGAGATCTCGACCGGGGTCTAGCTGCGGTGGTTCTCCAGATCCCCCCCCCCGGCCCGGTGCAGGGTTAGACAGAACCACACAGGGCTCACAGTGGAACCGTGGTACCAAAGTACGGAGACCTAGGAGGTTTCACTAATCCTCTGAAACGGTGTCGAGCCGAACGGAACAGAGGTGAAGAACGACACGAAACACCACCGATGTAGAGCCGGATATAATAGAATGGAACACAATAGAATTAAGATCTATAAAAATGGAGCGCGATTGACTCGATGTTTCTGCAGCGGTGAGCTCCCTCGTTTCTAATACACTCGTACCACGTTTTGGTACCGATACGGACTAAACCCAAACGCCGATCCCAGGCTCTCGGACTGACGTGAAGCACCCCCGAGCACCACTCCGAGCTCGACTCAGTATGTTAATAAACTCTCCACATATTAGTTTAACAAGGTGTCATTGACTCAAGATGAGCATAATTGGAGAGCTGTTTAATCTTCAAAGTCACATGGGTTGCCGTGCCTGCCGAGCCAGACTCAGAGGGTCTCCGCTGCCTGTGTGTGGCCAGATCTCTCCCCCGGGGGTTGGCATGGTAACCGCTGTGGGGCATCGGCCGATTTGACGACCGCGGTGGCGGTCAGCTCAAGGCCCCTTGCTCACTCCTCCCTCCTCCTCCTCCTCCTCACCCCCTACACACACACACACACACATCCCTTCCTCACCCAACATTCTCCCTCTCAGTTTCCCACCCTCTCCTCCCTCCTCTCTCTCTCCTCCCTCCCTCTCCCCTCTCTCTCTCCCCCTCCCTCTCTCCCTCCCTCCCTCTCCTCTCTCTCTCTCCCCCTCCCTCTCCCCTCTCTCCCCTTCCCATCCTCTACCCCACTCTCCCCTCCCAGGTAAAAGGTCTGTTTGGTCACATGCTGTAAATCTACTTGAAGTGAGAGTTGTTCCACGGAAGGCCGAGGAGGTTCTGGAACAGTCTGCTCTCTCCGCAGCGGAGATCACAGCACAACAGATACACCCAATGGGATACGACAGCAGGCGTGCTTCTCTCTTACTCAGCCTGTCCCTCTCTCTCTCTCTCTCTCTCTCTATGTCTCTCTCTCTCTATGTCTCTCTCTCTCTCTCTCTCTGTCCCCCCCCTCTCTCTCTCTGTCCCCCCCCTCTCTCTCTCTCTCTCTCTCTCTATGTCTCTCTCTCTCTATGTCTCTCTCTCTCTCTCTCTCTCTATGTCTCTCTCTCCCTCTCTCTCTCTCTCTCTGTCTCTCTCTGTCCCCCTCTCTCTCTCTCTATGTCTCTCTCTCTCTCTATGTCTCTCTCTCCCTCTCTCTGTCCCTCTCTCTCTCTCTCCCTCGACACCACCCCTCACTCCTTTCCAGAAAAGGCCAACCGCCGAACACAAACAGGGACAAAAACAAACCGGTCGGCGTGCGTCCCACGTATCTAGAAAAAGATCAGAGGGGGGCCAGTCCGCCCCCCCGGGTGGGGTGAGCGAGCCTCCAGCCAGTCTCCCAGCTAAGCTATTAACCGTGCGGGTCCACGGCGGTCGCTTTCAAGTGGCGCGCGGTCGCGCTGCAGGCTTCACAGACCACCGTTAGCAGCTCGAGTCTCGGAGCAGTTTTTCCCCCCGGAGCCGGGACTGATGTGGCTCCTCCGAGGATGTGGAGACTCGTGATGGATCATTGTTTAGGGTTCGGAGTGTGTGCGTGTGTGTGTGTGTGTGTGTGTGTGTGTGTGTGAGTGTGTGCGTGTGTGTGTTGGGGGGGGTGGGGGGGGTGCGATCCTCTCACGCACAGCCATGCGTTCACACACACATGCGTGGCGAGATACATGTGTCGCACGTTTCGGAGTGAGAGAGAGAGAGAGAGAGAGAGAGAGACGAGAGAGACTGGAGAGAGAGAGAGAGGATGAGAGAGAGCAGAGCGAGAGAGAGAGAGAGATGAGAGAGCGAGAGAGAGAGAGAATGAGAGAGAGATGAGGAGAGAGATGACGATGAGAGAGAGAATGAGGGACGAGAGAAAAAGAGAGCGAGGGAGGTCAGAAAGAGAGGGAAAGAAAGAGGATCTAGGAACGAGACAAAAAAAAGAACATAAGAAGCTTTTGTCTTAAGAGAGACAAAGGAGAATCCGTTCATAGAACAACAAAAGCCTCCAGACAGATTACTGGTGTTTCCCTCGGGTGAGGATGAGGTTGTCAGCTCCTTATCCTCGCGTGAACAGAGTCTTTTACAAGAGAATGGCTGGAAAAGGAATCAGTGGTGAGATTACTAGAAACTAAGAAAAATCGGGGCTAAAACACAGCTAATGCCCCAGCCCCCCACCCCAACCCCCCCCCCACACCCCCTGGCTGTCTTTCTGATGTTGGTGTGTTTTGGGAGAATTATAAAAGTCCTTGGACTCGGGGCTGCCTTGCCAAGGTCAAGTGTAGGGAGTGTCACACGAGGGAAGGAAAAAACACCACAACTTCTTTAACAAGCTGGCAGAGGTCTCAGAAACTGAGAGGACGAGAGGGGGGGAGAGGGAGAGAGAGAGAGAGGGAGAGAGAGAGAGAGAGGGAGAGAGAGAGAGAGGGAGAGAGAGAGAGAGAAGGGAAGAGTGAGAGATGGAGAGGGGAGAGGGAGAGAAGGAGAGAGAGAGAGAAGGAAAGAGAGAGAGAAGGGGAGAGTGAGAGAGGGAGAGAGAAAGAGAGAGAAAGAGAGGGAGGGAGAGAGAAAGAGAGAGAGAAGGGGAGAGGGAGAGATGGACAGGGAGAGAAGGAGAGAAACTAATTGGTGTCTTGAGAGTGGTGAAAGTAGTGGATATAAAGACTTGAATACTTGTTTAGTGATCCACACACACACACATTTGTGTACACTTACACACAAACAACACTCACACACACACACAGTGCTGAAATGGTCAGTGGGTCAGTCTCAGCTCTAAAGTGTACCAGACTGCCCCCTAGAGGACGAGGGAATGATCTCACTTGGCAGTTGGCACCGAGCACGATTCGAACCCACACTGAAGGGATGCGCGCTCATTTAAACCAGATTAGTCAGGAGCACCGACCTAAATACGCTTCAACCTGGGTGAGTCGAAAAGACAGTTCATATCCACGGTTGTGTTCCAATCCCAAGTCACACGACTCGACGGAGCGAAACTTTGTGGAAAAATGATTTTCCTCCGTCGTCCCATCTGGGTTTAATCCTCGTCTCCCCGGGAGACACGTCGGGTTCTTCTGGGACGCGGCGTATGAAACGTAAACCTCCCGAGGATTTACGAGACATTATACTACAGTTGGAACACTAATATGGGACCTACTCACACATCATTTTTATCATGACTTCTGTAGGAGAACACATTGACGCCAGAAGAGTTCTGTCTCTCTGGAGGACACCAACGCGAGCAGGCGTCAAGTCTACTTGTGTTCGTTGGCCCATAACTCTCTCTCTCCCTTCACTGGATGGGATCACTGCATTCCGAAACATCAACACAATAACAACATTTCGTGGTCTGACATTAACACTCTATTACCGAGAAAAAGGATAATTGGCTCCATGCTGTTCCCACGTAGAAATGACCGATAAAGTCTTTGTTTCCTAAATTTACATATGCAGTTATTATTATTATAAACGTTATTTCGAAACACTTACTAGGTCCATAGATTACAGAACAACATACAAACATATAATAAAAACACGAGGTACATCATTTTCTCAGGAGGCTCAGACGCCAGTGAGTCCACATATTTGTGGTATTTATACTAAAGATATGTATTGGATTATAGTTCATTTATTCTTTTTATTTGTTATCAATATCTTAATTTCCGCTTTAATAGCATCTTTTGTTAATTGCTTTTAATTTGTAGTATCTTTGTTTACATTATCTTAAGTTATATTATATTATATAAGTATACATCCATGTCTATAAGAGTCAGATGTGCAGACTGGATATTTGAACATGCGACCATCACATGCCCACCCAGAACATGGGTTCTAACTCCCAGTCCAGCAGGGAACATGGGTTCTAACTCCCAGTCCAGCAGGGAACATGGGTTCTAACTCCCAGTCCAGCAGGGAACATGGGTTCTAACTCACAGTCCAGCAGGGAACATGGGTTCTAACTCCCAGTCCAGCAGGGAACATGGGTTCTAACTCCCAGTCCAGCAGGGAACATGGGTTCTAACTCCCAGTCCAGCAGGGAACATGGGTTCAAACTCCCAGTCCAGCAGGGAACATGGGTTCTAACTCCCAGTCCAGCACGGAACATGGGTTCTAACTCCCAGTCCAGCAGGGAACATGGGTTCTAACTCCCAGTCCAGCACGGAACATGGGTTCTAACTCCCAGTCCAGCAGGGAACATGGGTTCTAACTCCCAGTCCAGCAGGGAACATGGGTTCTAACTCGCAGTCCAGCAGGGAACATGGGTTCTAACTCCCAGTCCAGCAGGGAACATGGGTTCTCTATCCCAGTCCAGCAGGGAACAAGGGTTCTAACTCCCAGTCCAGCAGGGAACATGGGTTCTCATGGGTTCTCTATCCCAGTCCAGCAGGGAACAAGGGTTCTAACTCCCAGTCCAGCAGGGAACATGGGTTCTCATGGGTTCTCTATCCCAGTCCAGCAGGGAACAAGGGTTCTAACTCCCAGTCCAGCAGGGAACATGGGTTCTCATGGGTTCTCTATCCCAGTCCAGCAGGGAACATGGGTTCTAACTCCCAGTCCAGCAGGGAACATGGGTTCTCATGGGTTCTCTATCCCAGTCCAGCAGGGAACATGGGTTCTAACTCCCAGTCCAGCAGGGAACATGGGTTCTCATGGGTTCTCTATCCCAGTCCAGCAGGGAACATAGGTTCTAACTCCCAGTCCAGCAGGGAACATGGGTTCCCATGGGTTCTCTATCCCAGTCCAGCAAGGAACATGGGTTCTCTATCCCAGTCCAGCAGGGAACATGGGTTCTAACTCCCAGTCCAGCAGGGAACATGGGTTCTCAGTCCTGGCTAAGCCAAGGGTTAGGATGTGCTCATGGGAGCTGTCTGTGTGAGCTCTCCGTCTCCAAGCTCCCCGTCTCCCTCCAGAGCCCCAGTGGAGACGCTGGGCTGGGACTCACAATAGCCAACAGCCTGGTCAACTTTCCACTGACACTTTGCATCACTCTTCTGTACCCCTGTGTGTATTTGCACATGGTTGTTTGTGTGAGATAGTGTGTGTGTGTGCGTGCGTGTGTACGTGCGAGAGAGATAGTGTGTGTGTGCGTGCGTGTGTACGTGCGAGAGAGATAGTGTGTGTGTGTGTGTGTGTGTAAGTGAGTGACACAGGGAAAAGGCGTGGTCGATTCCATTAATTCAAAACAAAACAAAACGTCTGGCAGGCCTTGAAAGGGGCGAGGGAAACACTCGGAGATTGAACCAACTTTGGCGTCCCGAAACCTCAAAAGCTTTGATGGTTAAGACTTCACTCTGACACAGATTGGATTTCCTGCCCCGCGCGGAGTCGCTCGGCATCCCTCCCTCCGTCATCCCTCCATCCCTCCCTCCGTCCCAGCGAGGGGAGGAGGATTAAGGATGTCCAAGCTCACTATTAAACTCCTCGTTTATAAGCAGGGGGAATCAAAAGGAAAGAAATCGAGAATTGGGGGCGCGTTTGATTCGGATGTGCCTGTGCGAGGCATCTGGAAACCGTTTCGTCCTGCGTGTACGAGGACGACAATAGGGCATTGTTAGAGGGGAGTGTGTGACTGTAGACAGCGGGGGCAACACTGGAAGCGTGTGATTGTTTGTTAGTCGAATCCTCTCACACCGTAAACAATCCCTCTCACATGTCACTTCCTGCTACCGTAATCACTACTGTAGAAAAGCCCCAAACCCTTTAACACTAGAGCCCAACCCTAACCCGACCGAACCCCCCTAACCGGAGTTCGTCTTGGACCGTGTGAGAACCAGGTTTGGGGAGAGGCGACTCCTGCTTCTCACAATATATCATCCCTCGCTGTGAGGATCGACCTTGGGAACGTTTCCCGGATTCTCACAGGGGGGCCGACGAGGGAGCTGACGCGGGTGGCGCCGTGGAAACGGAGCTAGGGCTGTGTCTCGCGGAGGAGAGGAGGTGGATCACATGGCTGATGGGGAGGGGAGCTGACGCCGTGGGCGACGCTTTTTACACACGCGAGAAACGTTGCGAAACATCACGTGTGTTCCATAGACGCAGAGGGAAACAGGTGGCTGAGCGGTTAGGGAATCGAGCTAGTAATCTGAAGGTTGCCGGTTCGATTCCTGGCCGTGCAAATGACGTTGTGTCCTTGGGCAAGGGGGGGAATGTCCCTGTAGTTACTGTAAGTCGCTCTGGATAAGAGCGTCTGCTAAATGACAATGTAAACGTAAACGCCTTCTCTTCCCTCCTCGTAGGAACGGCTGGTTTTGGTGTCGCACGCGGGGTGACTGAAATACTGACGTCTGCTTTGTTTGGATTGACGGCCTATTTCGGTCTGTCGGGGTAATTAGGGTTAGGAGGGGTGTGTACAGAACACTGGTGTTGTTCTCACAGTGGTGAAACACATATTCGCCGACCTCAGGACAAACCGAGGCTGAGGTTGGGGCCAAACAGAAGAGCCACCGCGACATCAGCTTATCTCACGGCTGTCATTGTCATCAGCGGGGTCCAATCACGGGTTCCGTTCTATTCGAATGAAAACAGTTCCGGAGTTCGAGACGACGTTGTCCTTTCGAGGAGGTCTGTGGCCATCGTAGTACGACGATAGTAGCACAACAATAGTAGCACAACAATCTCCCACTTCACCTTCTTTGATCCGACAAGCCGATCTTTCTTCTTCTTTTCTTTTTTTTACGAAAGACAAGCGTGTGAAGTCATTAACTACGATCCTGCAGATAATGACCTGCTTCCTCCAGAGGTGGAGAGACGTACCCACCACAGACACCGCTGCGTACCTATTGTGTAAGAGAGACTCGGGCGCGGGCTGCGAGAGGTGTCTCTCGGGGCACTGAGGGAGTGGGCTCGGGGCCAGGTAACGAGTATTCGGTGCGTTTTTTGTGTGTTTTTCGACTGCAGGGGTTGAGACATCATGCGAGCCTGGCATTTCACGGCTTCCTGTCTCCACCCACTCCCCCTCGTCTGCCGGGTGAGACTCGGAGTTAGACAACGTCTTTTTTTTCGTTGCCGTCTCGACGAGTCACCCATTGTTCCGTTGTGCGACAGAGACGCGGGCGGGCGTTCGGGGGTCTTTGCTTAGTAGTTGTGTGTGTGGGGAGGGAGGGGAGGGGGGGGGTTAGAGACACTGTTGGAGTTGTGGTGATCGCAGACATAAACGTTTATCTGATTCCTCCTCAGATTGTTTTTGCCCCCAAACAACGTAAACGACGCGTATAGACATCGCAGCGCGGGAGATCAGGGATCAGAAGCGCGTCGTTCTAACAGCGTTTGGTTGGTCGGTCGAGGACGACCGTACCTCCAGCACCGCTGGTCACTTCGACACCATGCGTTTCTGTGGTGTCTCCGTGTTAGAAACGAGATCGATAAAACTCAAATGTAGTCGCTTGAATCAGTTTTTATTTCACGTAGCGTATACCTCGGAAAGAGATCAGCACACTGGCTGTGAGCGAGCCTTGAAGCCCCATCGGGCTGCGTGATCCTGGGCAGCTTGGGCCTCAGGGATGGTCAGAGTTTAGTAAACCGTCCATCATCAAACCCCCTCACAACGCTGAAACCCAGGAGTGGAGATAGATCTACCCCCCCACAGGTAACCAAGAGAGGTATTGGGCAATATAGCGATGCCTCTCGACACACACACGTACACAGAGGCTGGCTGGCAGGTGGTTACACGGGCCTATGGGTGGTTGTCTGTTGATCTGTTAAGCAGCCACTATACGTTTCCCTTACATATCTGATCTGAGTCCCACGCTGCATGCAACAACGAACGCTCGCAGGGCGGGGGAGGGGGAGAGGGAGGGGAGGGGGAGGGAGGGGGAGGGGGGGGGAGGGAGAGGGGGGGGGGAGGGGGAGAGGGAGGGAGATGGGGGGGGAGTGACTCACAAGTAGGCAGTGTACATTCAAAAGCTAACCTGACTCGAGTCGTGACATTTTCTCTCACACCTTGCCTGTATCAGCCAATCAAACACATGAAGGAGAGAGAGAGGGAGAGAGTGAGAGAGAGAGAGAGAGAGAGAGAGAGAGAGAGAGAGAGAGAGAGGAGAGAGAGAGAGAGAGAGAGAGAGAGAGAGAGAGAAGAGAGAGAGAGAGAGAGAGAGAGTGTGAGGAGACAGGCAGAGAGAGAAAGAGAGAGAGAGAGTATCTTAGAACTCCCATCAATCTTTTCCGAGCTTCTGCTATGCTCATTTATAAGGTCGTATTCTAGGAGGTCACCGTTTAGTTGAGTTGTTACCCTTTGATACGTCTGAGTTATTGACTGAACCCCAGGCCAACCTTGGTCCTGCCATCATCATATCCCAAAACCCATGCTAATAATTCAGCTCCATTTAGAAGAATAGAAAACCCCAAAACTCACGTCCACGAGATCTTTGATCACACGACCGCATCGTCGTGGGCCCTGAGGAGACTCGTGGAAGGTGGAGGCCTCTGAATGGGCTGGGTTGCACGGATACAAGGGGGAGACTCAGGATGATTTATACGACCATAACCCCCGAGGCTCGCTTTGTGGACTTCCTATCCGTTTGCTGGGTGGAAAAAGCGTCCCCATCCAGACTCCGACGGGTGAAGTCATTGACTCGCGAGCAAAGCGGCAAAGCCTGGTTGGACGGATGGATGGGAGGGGTTTTGGACGTCCTTTCAAACCGCTGTTTAGAAAAGAGATGACATAGTGCCGTAGTGATCCATATGTTACAAATTATGGCATCTGTTTATCATTTCTTTATTTACTTTGTAGATGCGGGATCCAGCTTGATTAGCATTTCTGTTGTGTTTGTCGTCTTCGGGAAGAGAACGTGATTGGCAGTTGGTGGCGGGTGTTTGAAGTGAGATGTTGGCTGTCTTTGAAGATCTGGATGAAAGAAATCATGCACATAAACCTACTACTTGAGGATAATCTAAAAATGAATTTGGCTGTTTCTGAAGGCGACTCATGGGCGACAAACACGAACTTGTAAACTAAATGTTTATTGGAGTGAAAGTGATAAAATGACAGAAAAAAATGACTTCGGGAAATAGGCCTATTGTAATTCATAACAAACAGCGGGAGTTCATTACGAAATAAAAGTATAGAGGATGTGTTTGACAGTAGGCTACAGACGCTATATTCATAAATAATCATCATCTTCACATCAACTGTGGTTTTTCGTCTTTTCCTCCTCCCTACAATCTTTCTTCTTTTTTTTGGCCCTATTTAAAAAAAACTGGAAATAGCCTATTTTAGTCACTTGGAAACCTCAAATAAATGTGATGATAGCGTTTTCAAACCCAATGATACAAGTAGGCCTATCAATGTTTTTAAATAGCCTAGAAGGTGTAGCTAAAACAAGGTGTGTGCTAAGCAGGTGAATCCTAAAATGTGTTTCATGCGTTCGTTTTTCTTTCATGTTAAATTCACATCATGTAGGCAATTACAGTTACGGGACTAAAGGAAATATCATAGTTAGTCTACAGTCGAAAAAAAGTATTAATAGCTATACTAATATTCAACATTAGTAGAGCTATGTTGATTCCTGAAAAATCTCCTTACCGATGTTTCGAAATCCGTTTCCCAATCGAGGACTGAGGTAGCCCCACTAGCTCAGCGGTGTTAATGGAAGAATGATAGACCAGGGGTCATAGTTGTAATTCCACCTTAATGGTATTAGAATGAAGGGGAAGAAATTAGCTCTAACAAATACTGTGTGAACATCTTTTCAGGCAATACTAATGTTGAGTTCGTTGAGTAACATTATTAGTGTTAGATTATTAATACGGCATTTTAACATTAGCCTACATCGCTCAAACAACACTGCCTAAACGACCTAAAGACAGACAACTTTATAGCACAAATTGGCATACAGTCGATTTATTTTATCATTCGCTATACAATTTAATAAAAGTTGACTGGTATTTCCAAAGATGATTTATGAATTTAAGAGTAGCTACCTTTTCATGGTTCACATTCATTCAAGGTAAACTAACCCAAACCCTAACTGTGACCTTTTGAACCGACGTTAAGGCTAATGTAGCATTACAACATACTACACTAAACAGTGCCATCTAGTGGCCATATCTAGTAACTGCCATACATCTATATACTACAGAATTTCTCAATTTACTGGACCTAGTTCACGAAAACGTCTGGAGACAGAAATATAAAATAAAACATTTAACAACCCAGATTTATCTGTACAGTCCTGGAGTTGAAACACTGGCATAAGAAACTAAGACTTTATTGATATATTGCTATAAGGTGTGAAACAATAGTAAACCAGAAACAACATATCTGTATTATGTTTTTAATTCAAAACAAGAATGGCATACATTTGAATTTAAAGCACACAAATCATGGACATCGACCAAATTAAGGTCCTCATAAATACTCCATAAGTGTTAAGGAGTATTTAAGTTGGTATTAAGTATTTAATGTAATCCTTAAAACAAAATTTAAAAAAAGAACTTGAAAGATAACCAAATGTGGACTAAACGGACACGAGTTCAGAACTCATAAAAGACCCAAAACGCCTTAAAATCACCGCAAACCTTCACGTTTACGGACATGACGGTCTCGTGTAAAACTTTGGTCCGGTTCCTCATCAGACGGTCAAGACGACCACGCCAACAACGACCAATCGGCAACCGAAGAAACATCAAACTCTGCATCGCTCGTCCTTGTCAAGTCAGTCAAGAAGACCGACAGAACAACCACTTAGAGTGAGTCTTCTTATTTTAATACGTGAACACTTGTGATGTTGCCTTAATAAAAGCAAATGCTTAAGAGAAAAGGTCTCGACATGTGTAACAACAGAAATGACTCCACATCGACAGCGCCCTGCACTTCAGTCAAACGTTTCTACGTAAAAGCACACACATACATATCAATGCGCCCAAACAACTTACACGTCAACGTTTCCAAAATGGACGACCGTGGAAGTCACAACAAAACGCCCTGCCCCAAAAGAGGCCTGAGCAAGGTCGAGAGAAGAGGTCGTCCTCTGTACAAACTGATCGGTGACATCTTGCCGTGACTGTACGAAAAAGGTCGCGACCGCAGACGCGCCGATTGCTTGGGAGATTTGCGTTCCAAACTGACGACACAGTGATGAGACTGACTTGCTGCACGACCTCACTTCCTCCCCCCCCCCAAACGCAGAAGGATCCGCCAGGGACGCCGCTACGCTGGAAGTCCAACCTCCCTCCGGTGTGCCGTGACCTGACGTGTGTGTGTGTGGTGTGACCTGGTGAGGGGGGGCACACGAGACCACCACACAGGGAGGGGGGGATGGAGGGAGGGGGGGGGTGTGGGTATCAAGACCAGAGCACTTATCGAGGCGATGCCCTTCTTCACTGCTTTACCTGAATTTTCTGAGGGAGGCAAGGGGGAAAAAAACTACAACTGTAGTCCGTTACCGACTCCAGAATCCTGAATTTCACACAAACCTACGCAGAAGAAGAAGAGAAAAACCCTGTCTGCCGTCAACAAAACTGCCTAGAGTCTATTATCAAACGCCACACACTGAAATCCTACCCTCCCTAGTGGAGGAAGGTGGCTGGTCGGATGCCCTGGTTGGTTCGGCAGAGAAACCGTAACAGGAAGAAACCTCTCCGGGTGACCCCAACAGCAGGGTCACGGACTCACATGACCTGGAGTCACATGACCTGGAGCGAACACAGACGCACAGCTGGAGGGGCAAAGCAGAGCTAACGATGGGGCAGGGTTGACCTCCCCATGTCCGCGACGCACCTAGCTATGTCCGTGTCCAAAAAGCAAACAGATTGTCTGTCTTTGACTCTCGTCTCACTGGGGTCTCGGGGCGTCGCTCCTCGGCGGTTCTGCTCCCAATATCGTCAGCCTCTCCGACCCAGGAGGAGGTCGGAGGTCGGGGGGCTACGGGGGGCAGAACCTCGCGTCGCTGCTCCCTCTCTCTCAGTAGTAGTGGCATATCTGCAGCCTGCTTCCCGGGTCGTTCTTCCCGGGGCTGAAGAACGGCGACACGGGCTCGTCGAAGTACGCGTCGAACATGTACAGCCTCTTCATGGTGACGGCGTCGTAGAAGGACACGCGCCCATTGTCGTAGTCCAGGTACACGCCCACCCGCGGCGAGTTCCAGTAGTCGGCCACCAGGACGCGGGCGTCCTCCTCGTTGGCGTAGAGGCGGTCCTGCAGGCACAGGCTCCAGTATCCCGAGGAGGGGCTGAGGTTGACGAAGCCCTTCCTGTTGCTGTACTCGGTGGTCACGCCCAGGTACCACACGCCCTTGTCCTTGACGTCCACCTCCCAGTAGTGCTGGCCGCTGGAGTACTGCGCCGTGGCCAGGACGCCGCAGAAGCGCGTGAAGCGCTGGGGGAGGTCGGGGTCCTGGCCGCGGGCGCGCCCCTCCTCCACCTTGGTGTCGAAGTCGGTGATGGCCAGGTGGGGGTGGGCCGTGTCGGGGTCGAGGGTCAGGTTCTGAGGCACTGGGCAAAGGGGAGAGAGAGAAAGGGATTCGTTTACATTTAGCAGACGCTCTGGATCAGAGTGACTACGTACAGGGACAGTCCCCTCAGACAAGTAGGGTGAAGTGCCTTGCCCAAGGACACAATGTCATTTTGCACGGCCGGGAGTCGAACCGGCAACCTTCTGATTACTAGCCCGATTCCCTAACCGCTCAGCCATCTGACCCCCTGATTCGTGAGAAGCAAGTGATTTTTGATCTGAACGTGTCTCTGTGTGTGTGTGTGTGTGTGTGTGTTGTGAACTCACTGGTGTACAGCACGTGCATCATCTTCTTCCACAGGATGAGCTGGAAGGGGCCTGAGAAATCGGTCCAGTCCACGGGGCAGTTACAGGAGGAGATGGAGGGGTTCACCTGCAGGGGCCTGTGGATGAGAAGGAGATCAAGCATTTACGTTCCTTTACGTGCTGCAAAATCTTTAACGCCATCAAAGATTCATCAAGATGATCAAATGCGACGAGAGAAAAAAGTTGAGCTTACTTGCTGATTATCTGGGTCATGCCCTGTGAAGAAACGCAAACACAACTTTTGAGTACGCAGACACATTCCCACCGCGTGTACGCAAACGTAATCAGAAGGTTGCCGGTTCGACTCCCGGCCATGCAAAACTGACCTCAAAACTCGGCTTCCCGCCCACGTGCTTCCGGATCTCCGCGATGGCCTTCTCCACGGCGGCCGCCTCCGCGTCCACCTTCTTCAGGTTCTCGTCGATGACGGCCGTGGTGGCCACCAGCTCGGCGTCCAGGCCGTCCAGCAGCGTGTCCTTCTCGTCCAGCAGGAACTGCACCAGGGCGCCCACGTCCTCCTCGATCTTCTCCTTCAACCGCTGCTTCTTCAGCTGGACGCAACAAAAATCCCGGCCGTGCTAAATGACACCGTGCCTCGCGGAGGGGAATGTCCCTCTGTACTTACTAGCGAGTCGCTCTCTGGTTAGAGCGTCTGCTAAGTGACTACGTGGAAACGAGGGGGCGTGCTGAGGTACCTTGGCGTCGTTCTTGGTGTGCTCGTCTTCGGCCTTCACGCGGGAACAGACGCTCTGCTGCCACTCCAGCTTCACCAGCCTCATCCTCAGCTCCCCCTGACGGGAACACACACCACACGTCCGCTCAGCGGCTAGTCGCACATGTTTGGGCGCGCTTGATTCGTGTCGCGACTCGCTCCCCCCCCCCTCAGCACTGACACCGATAAGTCAGAGAAAAGTAGTGAGCGCCAACCGTGAGGCGAATCTAACACACCTCTCGACTACTTTGAAGTTATGTTTCTGGGGCTAACCTAGAGACACAAACAGCCTGTGTTACTTAGGTCAGCTGTAGCTTGATCAGGTAGGCCTTGGCGTTGGCGTAAACGTGGTGTTACGCAACAGCGTTACACGTTGAGCCTTACCCTCATGTCTTCCAGAACCTCTGGGACCGGAGCTACCTCGTGGTGTCTGGAAAGGCAGGGAGAAAAGAGACACGTTTACGGGGTGAAGTTCAGAGTTAGTCTTGTGTCAGAAAAGTTGAAGATGTCACCTCGGCTTTCCTGTATAAGATCGATGCTGTGTTCAGCGTTATTTGAGTGCAAAGAGAAGCCTACCCCCAAATGTGAACTCTGGGTAACAGTAGGCTTACGTAAACAAGGTGACCTGGGCTGACCTCTATCTTACTGGAGAGGCCATAAAAGCCGAACCTTATCTGTATTGAATGGATCATACGGTCAAGCTTAGAGGGGTGAGAGAGCGCGCACACACGCACGCACACACAGATCGATGCAAGAGAGCCAATGAAGAGCCATGTGACATTGCATGCGTGTTTATGAACCAATGACTGTGGAGAGTGTTAAATTGTGTCTGCCAGAACAAGCATTCGACTTCAAACTGATGCTAGGCAATTTCATGAAAGACTACATTTCCCAGCTGTGCTGTAACACAGGGTGTAAATGCATAGACTGCGAGGAAGGACAATCTGCGACGCTCACCTGTGCGCTCTGGACTCTCTGCAGACCACACAGATGGGTTTGCGGTCTGTGTGACAGTAGAGTTTCAGCTCTTCTCCATGACGGTCGCATTTGCCGTCTAGCTTCACTGGCTTGGGCGGTGCGGGTTTGAAGGACTTCAAACACTCTAGCTGAGTCAACTTATCCACCAGGTTCTTCACCAGGTAGTTTTTGGTGAAACTGATCTTGTTGAATACCTTTTATGGACAAGGAAACGCATTGTCGAGTCACCCGCTGTGTTTGAATGTATTGCAGCTCATAAGGACCGACACCAAATTGTCTTGACATCTTCAACAACAACGTCATTAGCTAGCTACATCCTTCCTTGTTATGTAGAGACACAGACGTATAGCAATAGCATACAGCTACTGACACTGGCCAAGAGCAGACAATCTACTTATCTTGTAGGGTAACAACAAACATTACCCCGTAGCAATAAGTAATATTAGAAACAACTGACGAACATATCTGTATTCTGTCTTCTGTCTGTGATGACAAAAGAAAATGGAAACCACCAAAGGTAGTTTAGCTAGCTAGTTTGCTAACAACAACAATAGTTTAGATTACAAACCATTCGGCACTCTGGACACTGATAACCGATGTCTTCTCCGCCGTTTTCCTCCCAATGCATAAGAATACAAAAGCGGCAGAAATTGTGTCCACATTTCAAGATGACAGGGTCGTCAAAGTAGTCCAGGCAGATTGCACAGATCAGCTCTTTCTGCAAATCTACAGTGGGACTTGAAGTAGCCATGTTTACCCCAACCAGCTTCTAGTATGTCAGCGAGGGGGATGGAGAAGACGGAAGTAGAGGAATGTGGGTGGTTTGCGCATGTGCATGTGGTCCAATCAAAATCAAGCAAAAGGTGTGACACAAAAAGGTGATGAGGAGCGGACAGCGCCGTTGGGCTGCGCTTCAATTCCGCCATCTAGTGGTTTGAAGTGTGAATTACGAGTGCAGTTCTCACAGTAAACCACTAGATGGCGATGGTAAAGCGCAGCCCTATGGAACGGGTTTTAAGGGGCACTGGCTGTGTCTACTACCGCGCACTCAACGAAGTACACTGCAATGTAGTGCACTGCAATGTAGTGCACTTACATTTGCAGTGCACTCAGTTGCTGAATAGCGCTGTCTAAACTGGAACACTTTACTTACCCACTTAGCGGGAAGTGACGCACGCAAATCTGCTCGCGACACCCGAGAAACTAAACCCGCGAAACAAACCCGCTTGTATTTCTGTCACTGGACTCCTCCTCTTCCGCTACGTAGCCAAGATGGCGCCCGTTTAGGGCGAGTAGTGTCCATCGTCGGACACTTCATTTTTGGACCGTTTGCAGTGCATCATCCGGGTACTTTCAGTGCACTGAATTATTTTGGTTTTTCAGCGTAAGCGCCCTAAGCACTGAAAGTAAGTGCTCGAAGTGCACAAGTGCGCGGTAGTAGACACAGCCACTGTTTCGACAGCGCCATTGGCCTGCGCTTCAATACCATAGACATATACAGCCCTATGGAACAGTTTTTTAAACGTTGAGTTACAGTAATGTAATGTTTTCCTGTGTCCTTGTATTGGGGGGAGGTGAGCAAGTCATCCTATTTGGGGGGAGTTGACTCGTATTTAGGGAGAGTGTTTTCATTTGGGGGATGGACTCATATTAGAGGGGTGTGTTTTGCACTTCAGGGCCACCGTAAACTAGGCCTAATATGTAGATTAATGTTTGTTGTACTGGTCTGTTTGGTGGTCATCTAAACCACATGGTTTGGGCTATAGGGTTATTATAACAAACCCTATAACAAATGTATGCCCTCACAGAGTACAGGTGACACAAAATTCCCCAGAACATATTTATTCATAAATACATATACAAACCCATTCATAAAAAGTTTACATTGTGGGGTGCTGAAACTGTCATAAGCACTAGAAATAACCAGGAATATTCACTGCCTCGGATAATCATTCCTCGCAGGCCTACAATTATAGATCAGGCTACATTGCATAGCTTCCATGGACATGTGAAGAACACTGGTCTCTTATCAAAAAGTGCATTTGGTTCAGTTGTGTGTTAGAGAAACAGACTAGTCGTAGGAATATACTGTAGGTCATTCAAAAGGAATCTAATCATAAATCCAGTGGTCATTATTAAGCCATGAAAAGTGATTTTCCAGGACAGTTTTACCATTCAGAATCACAATGAACCACTCTTGAGAGGATCCGTAGGAGAATACTGAGAAATCTATTCTACAGATTGTTATTCGCCACTACTAATGGCTTTGGTTTTGGCAACCAATCAAATTAAACATCATTTTTTATGTCAACAGCATAATCTTATCATATTTCAAGAGTGGATCAGTAATAATAAGTTTGGTTTTCTGACATCATTGGTTGCACGTTTCCCCACTCAGCTGTAGATGCCCTCTAACAATCACACCAATCATACCAATACGAATATATAAAAATTGATAAATACCATTGTAACGATCAACATATGCAGTAAAACAGTGACAAAATAGTAACATTTGGATTAATTGCAATATACGTAAATGTTCACGGCAGTACGAGTGAACATCAAACAGGCTCCATAGCGTACATCAACAGGTGGTGCTACACGTAGAGTTAATTCTCTATGTCATGTTCTCGAGAAAAAAACAAAAAACAAAACAATCGGTGACCTAAAAAACAAGAAATAGCGAGTGAGTTACAGAACGAGTCAATGAGCCTGTGTCATCGGACTCCTGAGGTGAAGGTCTCTCTCTCCACATCGTCTCTCCAACTGACTTCCATGGCAGTTGGTCTACGACGTCATCTCCAGTGTTCAAATATCCAGTGTATAATTACTATGACAACCAACAGAGACATACAGTGAGGGACATAACACGGCTACGCTCCGCACAGAGCTCAGCGGACAGCGGCTCACACGGTGCTGTAAACACCAAAACAGTAGTCATACACAAACACAAAACCACCTAAATGACCAGCCGCGACAGCAACTGAGAAAAAAAAGTGATATCTATAATAGCTGTTTTAATTCGGCAGGGGTCGTGGCAGGGTGGTTCGCACGTCTCGATCTGCGGTCCGACTCTCTACCTCTGTACTGTACGTATCTCTAGTGGGCGTGTCCTTAGTGACGACCTGTCGTCGCGTTGAACTGTCCCCTTCAGATCAGCGACTCTCTCTCTTCTGCACCTCCTCACGTCCTCTCTCTCCCCCTCGCTCTCATTCCCTCCAACTTCTTCCTCCTGTAAATCTTTCTCTTTCCCTCCACTTTCATAAACCGCCCGTATGTTTCTGTGGTGGTCTGTTTAATCGGACGCTATGATTTGATGATCGTTTGAGGCCAATCGATGTGGAATTTCAGGCACTTATTAAATCTAATAAAAAAGGGGTAAAGAAATCATACGGACAACACTGACGGCTGCACATCTGGACTACGGTATGTTGGTGATGACCGGAGAAGGTGTAAATGTGTTTTCAGTGACATGGACCAAGACAACCCCAACACCACACTTATGACAAACAACACACTTAGATCCTCTCACTAGAAATGTTGCGGGACGAAGGTCTCGGTGTTGAAAGGTCTAATATCAGTGTAGAAAAACATAATGCCAAAAAACGTTACAAAATCCTAAGTACTATCATACCCCCTCTGACTATGTCGATTTTTGTTTTCATGAGTCCATCTGATCCGTCGTCATCGCTCGCCCCGTCCGCCGTTTCAGACTTCGGAGCTGTCGCCTCCGCACTCCGCCATCCGGGCCACCAGCATGGGCTCGGTGCTCGTGGACCCCCTCACCGCCCCCGCCCTCTCCTCCCTCCGCCCCTCCTTCCCTCCGCCCCTCTGTCTGGACCTCAGCGCCAGCCCCAGGACGAGCACCAGGAGGAGGGTGAGCAGCGTGCCCACCAGCGCCCCCACCGCCGTCACCGTCCCCCCCCCCGGCCGCCCCCGCGTTCAGCTCGCGCGGCTCCAGCCCGTCGGCGAACAGCTCGCCCTCCCTCCCCCCCCGCCCCCCGCCTCTTGGTACGGTCCAGGGCGATGTGCATGATGTTGGTGCCGCGGTTGTTGTCCGCCCCGATGTTCTCCGCCGCCTCGGGGGTGTCCTCGCCCGCCGACCTCGGGCGCCTGTGACCTTTGGCGAGGTGGTTGCCGGCGGAGACCATGGCGTGGTACTCCAGGCTCCTCTTGCCGATGCCCCGGTTGGCGTTGTCCTTGGAGCGCACCGTGTAGATGGTGTGGATGTACCACTCTCGACCCGCGGCCACCTGAGAAGCGACCGTTTACATTTAATCACTTAAAACCTAGTCCGGTTAGCATGGGTTGGTTGGTCCGCACAGCGAGTCCGTTAAACATTCGCTAGCTAGTCAGTAAAAACAAGTCCATTAAGCATATATTAACTACATTTACATTTGAGTCATTTAGCAGACGCTCTTATCCAGAGCGACTTCCAGTAAGTACAGGGACATTCCCCCCGAGGCAAGTAGGGTGAAGTGCCTTGCCCAAGGACACAACGTCATTTTGCACTTCCGGGAATCGAACCAGCAACCTTCTGATTACTAGCGTGATTCCCTAACCGCTCAGCCACCTGACTCCCTAGTCAGCAGGTCCATATACCCTTCGTTAGCTAGGCAATCTTACACGTGTGTGTCCCTACTGTGAGATGAACGAGCGTTTGTTCTTCTAACTCCCGTACCTGGAACATGGGGGTGGAGTCCAGTCTGAACCCGTCTGACCCCGGCTGCCTGACCAGGGACAGGGCGGACGGGGTCGTCCACCGCCAGCCGGGCGTTAAATCCAACGTCCCCAAACACCTGCGCCTGCGTCTCCGGCTGGGACTTGTCCTGAGGGGAGGAGAGGAGAGGAGAGGAGAGGGGAGGGGAGGAGAGGGGAGGAGAGGGGGGGGAGGGGAGGAGAGGAGAGGGGAGGGGAGGGGAGGGGAGGGGAGGGGAGGGGAGGGGAGAGGAGAGGAGAGGAGAGGAGAGGAGAGGAGAGGAGGGGAGAGGAGTGGGGAGGGGAGGGGAGGGGAGGGAGGGAGGGGAGGGGAGGAGGGGGCGTGGGGGGATGGGGGAGGGGAGGAGAGGGAGGGGAGGAGAGAAGTCTTCTTAGTGTTTGTTCGAAGCTTCGCCTTCCCCTCTAGCACGTCAGGAGGAACCGTCAGCGTTTAAAACCTGCGGGAGAGGTCTGGCAATTTCTTCCAAATCGACCTACTTTTTTCGTCAGAAAAGTGAATTCGCCCGAAAACACGTAACCACATAATCGGCTGCAAAGTGATTTTGTTTCATCCGAAATGACGGCACCATTATCTATGTCACGGTGTGCTCGGTAAAGGGTCGTTCCGCGGGGCACTTACGATAATCTTGAACCGGTAGAGAAGAGAGGGCGAATCCGCCAGGCAGCCGAACTCAAACTTGGTAGGGTTGTACTTCGGCACGTATCCATCCGCGCCGGTGCAGAGGTACACCTTCTCGATGTTGCAGAAGAAAGAGTCCCCCAGGTTCTGCACAGGGTCGACGAGCACACGGCCGTAGATGCTGTCACCTGCGGAGCGAAGGGGAGGGGGTTAAGTCTGGGCAAATTGCATCAGTGTGAAGGTAATTGAGGTGCATTTGATTCGTCTCACGTGGCGTCTTAAGGGACCGTTTCATCGTACACTGGGCAGGATATGGATTCAAATGAATTATCATATAATGACATGCTTTATCTAATCTGCTGGAGAAAGACATTTGGTTTGAACGGTTTGAATAGCCGCAGGAATTCTGTGAGATCCACTGAAGCACTCAAAGAACCCTTGATCATACAGTCTAGTTCTGATAACTTTATAGAACATTTTATACTCAGTAGATCCTTTAGATTGTTACAACATAGCTCATATACATAACAGACAGTATATTAAACTACATATCCATCTGCCATGACCCAAGCTCATCCACACAGTAGCAGTTTAAAGTGAGCGAGGGAGATGTTCTTAGTTCTTAGAGATTAATTAACGTCATTTCCGATGCGTACATGTTTATTTGTTTGCACCTTCCTGCCACAGTAAGTTCCGTGTTTGTGTAACATACATGGAGAATAAATAAATTCTGATTCAGATTCAGATATGTGTGGAGCCGTACCTTGTTGTTTGTGTAACATACATGGAGAATAAACCGGATTCTGATTCAGATCCAGATTCAGATGTGTGTGGAGCCGTACCTTGTTGTTTGTGTAACATACATTGAGAATAAACCGGATTCTGATTCAGATTCTGATTCAGATTCAGATGTGTTTGGAGCCCATACCTTCTGAGAAGGCCACGTCGCTCTCCTGACCGAAGCCCATGGAGCCGTCCGACAGCCACAGGCTCTTCTTGGAGAGCAGGAACATCTGCGTGTTCAGACTGAACTCCACCGCTACCGGGTCACTCACCTGGGCGGGGTTAGGAGGGGAGAGAGTAGGCATGAGGACGGGGCTGGGGCGGGGGTGCGGGGCGTTCCTCTCGGGTCCTCCTACCGTACCTGCTGGAAGCGTATGTCCAGGTCAAGGTCACGGGCTCCCTGGGGCTGCAGACGGGGGGGAGGGCGTACTCCACGCTCTGGGCCGTGGTGCAGGGGATCAGCTTCACCGTGTACGTCCCCGAGTAATCCCTCACCTGGGGGGGGGGTAGAGAGAGAGGGGAGGGGGGTGAGAGAGAGGGAGAGGTGACAGAGGGGAGAGGAAGTAGAGAGAGAGGGGATGGGGGTAGAGAGAGAGGGGAGGGGTGACACGAGAGGGTACACACACACAACAGAGAAGAAGAAGTTACGAACCACACGTCACCACAAACACCGAGCTGAACGCCACGCCGTGCCCCAGAAGAGCGGGGGGGGAGGGAAGGTACGGGGGGAACTCA
>CAEFZP010000389.1:42500-114726 GCA_903064625.1 Mallotus villosus
AGGCGTTTGGCCGAGACAAAGTTTGGCAGGAGGGGAGACCAGCTCTGTCAAAGGAACTGATTAGAAATCAAAACTGTGTCAGCGATGCCATCTGACTAGAATAAAACATTTGGTCATTTGCATAGTCAATTATCAAACTTGGGATAAAAAAAACGAAAAAAAACGGAGAAATCTAAAATAGCATCTTTTTCTTAACGAAGGAGGCAGAAAATTATTCAGCGCTAAAGGGTGCGACAGTAATGTCTCCTCTAGCCTGGGTTTCACATCGCAACTCGTCGCGTACGGCGTGTTCCTGTTGGACTGTTTTTTTTTAAATTGTGCTTGAAGGAACGCAATGTAAGGAACTTTTTTAAATGGTGAGAAAATAAAAAGGTGACGATGTGCATCAGGCAGAGAATGACAGACGTGTGACATGACGGGCTGAACACGAGAGATGGAAACAGAAAGATAAAGCATTAGAGAAGCAAACCCAAGTAGATACCTGAACATCTTTAAATAAGTTGATTTAATGTTATGCTTTTAATATGTTGTTCAAAGGGAATCGAACCAGCAACCTTCTGATTAATAGCCCGATTCCCTAACCGCTGAGCCACCTGACTACCGTCTACGTGAAGCCTCCTTCTTCACATGTCTCCTTCACAGAAGACTGTGTGGAGGCCGTCTCCATGGTGAACTAGTGACAGTGATCTGCTTTAATGAACTCCTGGCTTGACAATGAGGTGGGGGGGTGTGTGTGTGTGTGTGTGATTGTGGTCATCGCTAACTGTACTAGCTCAAAGGGGGGAAGAAAAGGATCACCACACACACACACACAGACACACATACACCCACATACAAACACACCCAAAACACACACAACGGGAGACAAAACACACACACACACCCTCAGTGTCTGTGCTCAATTGGTTGTGGGTAATCGGGGGGTTAGAGACGGACCTCTGCTTCTGTCCAGCTGCTGTTTTGTGTTCTCTCTGCCTTTCATCCAAGTGCCTGCTGTGTGTGTGTGTGTGTGTGTGTGGAGACACTCCAGCCTTCACACAATAGCATAACAACAGCATCCAGCTACGGATGTTCTCCTGCTGCTGTGGCCAGTGTAGGTCTGGACCGCTGTGCCGGCTGTGCCAGACGTGCCGGCTGTGTCCCGGGGGGGCCTTGAGTCCTTCCAGCCTCACAGCGAGACACGGACAGCTGCACGACACCTCATGTCCGCACCGACACGTCTCCAGGAAGAGGAGGACGCCTTTCTCTCAGCCCGTAAGACGCTAACGACGTTGGGAAAGAACGCGCGTCGACGTTTTGGGGCTAGCGCTAGCTGCTAACATTCGGGCTCGGTCTGTGTCGGCGAGTTTTATAGCCCCCGAGGGGCCGCCTTCACAGCTGGCAGCCGCCGCCAGACCTTTAAAGGAAACGGGGATAATGTGTATCATCGCCACGGTGACGCTCGCCGCGGCGATGACTGACACCTGCTGAGTGATTGACAGCTGGCCAGCCGGTTGTTTTTTACGGGCTGGTGGGTGTCATCGCTGTGACATGCTGGGATGAGGAGAGAGCAAACAGCAACACAAAGACACGGACAGAGAGACACACACACACACATCGAGCCATTCAGGAACTCACAGACAGACACACACGTAAACCCGTGGTCATACTGTGACAGAATTGGACAAACAAGACCAGACTCCACAAAGTCTGTGGGGTTTAGAGCAACGTTGAAAGGGTTGTAAAACCACCCAATATCCACAGGAGGACAATCACACACACACACACACAGAACGACACACACAAACACTGCCAGTCACACACACACAATGACAGAGCCACACACACAAACACATAGGGGTCACAGAGACGCACACAGGCACTCACACCGACACACCAACACACACACACCACACACACTGAGGTACGCACGCACTCGCACCGACACACACAAACACTAACACACACCACACACACTCAGGTACGCACACACACCGACACACACAGCACACACACACACTCAGGTACTTACACACACTCACACCGACACACACACCACACACACACAGGTACGCGCGCACACCACACACACACACACCTGTCCGTCCGTGCCGATGGTGCCTCCACAGTCGGTGAGCAGCTCGGACATGTCGTAGTAGCTGGTGAACTCCCACAGGCAGGCCTCCAGGTTGAGGTTCCTGTAGAAGCGCAGCGTTCCGTTACCCCTCAAGGGGGCGCTGTGCTGGTAGGGCGAGGCGTCGCCCACGCTCTCGGGGTTGCGCGTGGCCGCCGTGATGAAGCCGTGGCCCGTGGTCACCTCGTTGTAGTCCAGGAGGTTGGAGCAGCGGTGGTTGCCCACGCGCGTGCCGTCCGGGCTGAGGGTCAGGTCGAAGTTGGAGAGCGGACGGGTGGAGATGACGGGCAGCATTCCTGCGGGGGGGAAGGGAGAGGAGTTTGGAGGGGAACGCCGACTGACCACACACACACACACGACTGACTTTTCTTTTATTATTATTTTTTGTTGTTGAGCCGTAGCCAGCTTAAGATGGGTTTCTGGGGAGGGGGGAGGTCCTGTGTGTTTGTTTTGCACTTCTGTACTCCACACAGATGAAGCCTGTTAAGGTGAGGTGAGCCGTAATTGCGGTCTGGGCTAGGATACGGGGGGGGCGGGGTTAGGACAACGGATAGAGTTACGGACCTCTGTTGTTCAGCGCTAGGATCGTTCTGAGCGATGAGAGGACGAGGAGGGGCGAGAGAGGATGGAGGAGAGGAGGAGAAGAGAGGAGAGAGAGGAGAGAGAGAGAGAGAGAGAGAGAGAGAGAGGAGGGAAGAGGTTGGGAGGCCAAACAAGGAGAGAGGGTGAAGACGGAGGGGAGATAAAGGATGGAGGAGAGTGAGACTAAGAGAAGAGAGAGAGTGAGACTTGCGAGTTAAACACAAGGGGGGTGATAAAACGAGTGAGAATAAGGGAACAGGATAAGAGAGTGGAGAGAGTGGAAGGGATGTGACAATCAAGTGAGGGAAAGTGCAGATGACAGGGAAGGAAAGAGAGAGATAGAGAGAGAGAGAGAGAGAAATAAAGAGGGGGTGGGACGAGTGGAGGGGTGTGGTGGTGGGGGGGGACCAGAAAGCGGGGGGCGGGAGAAAGCCGGGGGAGTGGTGGGTGGGTGGGGTGGGGGGGGTGAGAGAAAGACAGAGAGAGAAAGACCAGTCAGGCAGAAGGAAGCTGATTAAAGACTAAGTATGTCCTAAGTACAGAATGCTGAGTAGTTGCTGAGCTCAAGGGTTTCCTAGGAGACGTGTCACGCCATATATGGCATGTGTGCACCCGGTAGAATAAACACAATCAATGTCTCTTTAGCTACGCGAGTGCAACTCCTTTTCTATGTGAAGAATACTATTTCAAGGCACGGAAAAGGTTATATATTGTGGAGACCAGGGCCTCAGACACCTGTCGTCTTCTGGGAGATGGTTGGACAGCCGACAAGGCGAACAAGGTCTGTATATCCATATAGTCCAAAATGGATTCATGGTGTTTAGGAGTAAAACACAACTCTGTATTGTCTACAGCATCACCGAGTTCCAAGAGTTAAGCTAGTCGTAGGGGATATTTAGCATTTTGGCACGAAGCGCTAAACACAAATACAGCGTGTGGTAAGCCTACTAAATAAACACGACATGAAGATTAGTGTTTCTGGAAGCTAAGCGAGAGGCTTCGGTTCCCTAGCGAGTCTTACCGTCAATGTGTGGCATGGTAACGGTGAGCTTGATGAGGTTGGAGTGCGGGGAGTCGTCCGCTCCCGTGTAGCGCAGCTTGGCAGAGAAGGGCTCGGCTCCGACCGTGCCCGCCTTGCGAGGTTGGCACATCCCTGCAGAGGGCCCAGGGGGAACAGAGGCTTAGGGAGTGTTTGATTCGACACGAGACTCTGCTGAGAACTGGATCGTGACGGCTTAGTGTCTCGTTGTTTGACGTTGCGGGCGTCTAACTACACCCGGGTCACACAGAGATCAACCACACAAAAGCGTGTGGACATATTGTAGGTCGGGTGTGTTGGATTTGCCTCAAAATCAAAATATTCAAGCTCGACCCCGCAGTTCAACATACCAGACTCGGGACGATCAATCGAATCAAACGCACCCAAACCCTTAGCCTAGCTGCTAATCCCTGCCTGAGCTCACCTTCCTCCAGGCTAACGGTGGCTATGGGGCTGCTCAGCTCCAGGCCCTCGTTCCCGTCCGAGTTGACGGCGCGGGCGGCGCACTGGACGCGGGAGCCCGCCTGGAAGTACACCGAGTCCAGGGTGATCATCTTGGAGGAGGAGAAGAAGGTGTCGAAGTCCACCTCCCTCATGGGGCTGGTGACACCGTCGGGGCCCGCCGGGGCGCTGACCAGCCAGCGGTAACGCGTCAGGGCGTCGGCGATGTGCTCGCTCACGCAGATGGAGCCCGTCTTGGAGTAGTCCGGGTACTTGGAGTTACAGGCCTGGGGAGGATAGAGAAGGGGACAAGAAAGTGTGAGAGACAGTGAAGAAAGGAAGAGAGAGAGAGAGAGACAGACAGACAAAGAGAGAGAGAGAGAGAGAATGTAAGGAAGAAAGGGAGAGAGAGAGAGAGAGAGAATGTAAGGAAGAAAGGGAGAGAGAGAGAGAGAGTGTAAGAAAGAAAAGAGAGAGAGAAACGGCGAGGAGAACGGTAAACACGATATGCAAAAAGAAACCCGTGGCTGTTTGTGCCAGGCACAGATACGAAGGGTGAATGTCTAAGCACGCTCGCACGCTCGCACACAGAGCGATGGGAAACGCGCTGGAGCGTTGCTGTCGATATCTCGGCAAACACTTCTGCCCTCTCCTCCTCACGCTGCACTCAGCACCTAAACTCTGACAGGACTTCCTCATCTCGTCTGGCACTAGGGCCCTCAGCGGAAACACACACACACACCATGGACACACACACACCATGGACACACACACACTCATGGACACACACCATCATGGACACACACACACATGGACACCCCACTACACACCACACGGATGGGGGCCCAAAACCATTCACCTGAGAAAGCCAAGGACTTAACACATCAGGGAAATCCATTTACCTGTCTCCCCCCCGGTCAGGGACGAGATCTCTTTAGTCGAGGAAAGGAAGCATGAGAGAGAGGGGGGGGGACACTCAAACCTGTTCACCTGTTAATCTGGGGCCCGGGGCCTGAGTGAACACACACACACCACACAGCAGGGTGGTCCAGCACAGAGAGTCCTGAGGAGGTCGGACTTGCGTGGAAGAATACCTCTGTTCGTCCAGACCCTGCGGAACACGAGACCATTGGAGACCTCTTCCTGGTCTCGTGGAACATGAGAACGCTCTGCTCTTCCTGGTCTTGTGGAACATGAGAACGTTCTGCTCTTCCTGGTCTCGTGGAACGTGAGAACGCTCTGCTCTTCCTGGTCTCGTGGAACATGAGAACGCTCTGCTCTTCCTGGTCTTGTGGAACGTGAGAACGCTCTGCTCTTCCTGGTCTTGTGGAACGTGAGAACGCTCTGCTCTTCCTGGTCTCGTGGAACGTGAGAACGCTCTGCTCTTCCTGGTCTCGTGGAACATGAGAACGCTCTGCTTGTTCGGGCCTCGTGGAACACTTAGGTCTGCTGTACCGCATTGTGGGACACTGTGATATTCAGATCCGACAGCATTGTGGAACATTCAGCACTCAGACGTCCCTATTTCTGGTTTTCAAATGAGTCTCTGGCTGACAAACCAAAGAAACTGTTTTTAGACTAAAGTGTTTCTACATTTTAGCCTTTGTTCTCTGGCAAGCAAAGACTGAGGTGAAGTTATGAAGCTAGCAGTTGGTTACAGAACCTCCCACCGAGCGAGCAGGACTTCAAGCTGCCCACCATTACAAACAGTTGGGTGCCTTCGTAATCCACCATTGTTGGAAGTAGCCATGGTAACTGTGATCCTGATAAAGATCTACGGAGGTGACGTCGATGTGACTGAAGGTTTCGTGTCGCAAGGCAGGGAAACTTTCGGTTGTTTTTTGGGTCTGTTCTGATCGATTTCTTTTCCCTTTCTCTCCTGTTCATTTATGTTCTATTCTAATGTGTTGGAGCCCATTCTGTTCTACCTATGCTGTTCAAATCCTATTCTGTTCCATTCTATTCCATCTAATCTACGTTGGGGCCCAGTGGGACACTTATCTTTCCCTCGAACACCTACGCCCCCCACACACACCTTCTACCCCCACCCCCCCCCCACCCCCACCCCCCACCCCACTCACGGTGACACAGATGACGGGGTACCCCGCGGGGGGTGCAGGTTGCCGGGCGACCGCTCCACGTCGTCGTAGCGCAGCAGCGAGACCACGTGCGGCGGCGAGGGGAAGGTGACGTCGGCCATGCTGTTGGTCTCCTCGATGTACACGATGGCCTTGGTGACCTGCGTCTCCGCCACCATGTGGTCGTCGGGCTTCAGGTGGACGGTGAACGCCTCCCTCATCTCGCGCACGCCGTCGAAGAGCACCTCCACCTCCACCACGTGCTCCTGGTCGCCCTGCTTGAACTCCACGTCTACACGCACACACACACACATCACACACACACCACACGTCTACACTTTCATACACACACACACCACACACACGTTCATACACACACACACACGTTCACACCACACATCACACACACGTTCATACACACACACACACACGTTCATACACACACACACATTCATACACACCACGTTCATACACACACACACACACGTACATACACACACACACACACACACACACAAGTTCATACACACACACCATATCACTGCTGCAGCAGCAACAACACGGCACATCCATCCCGTCTCTCCCGGGGTGTGTCTCCAGGTGTGTGTATCTCCGTGTGGGGAGTGAGACGTACCCTGGGATATGGGGTGGTAGTCCTCCCCCGAGGTGGCCGAGCCGTCCTTGGTGTGGACCCGGACCAGGGACACCTTGGACGTGTCTCCCAGGCGGAGGACTGGGATACGGACCACCGACACGCCGCCCGCCTCCCCGGGCTCGCTCACGCTGAACTTGGTCTCGGCGAAGCGGATGATGGACTCTGAGGGAGGGGGGAGAGAGAGAGAGGGTCGGTGTGGAGGAGAGAGGAAACCCCCCCAAAGAAACGTTCAGAAGATCGCCGCGTCTCACGGTCAATTCGACAACTCGGTTCGAACGAGGACATCCTCCACGTCGACTCTCCAAACCCTGCTACCCACCCCCCCCCCTCTCCCCCTCCCCCACTCACTGTCCGCCGTGTCTCTGATCTTGACGAGGGTCTCGTTCAGGCTCCCGACGGACGCCCCGTACGGCGCCCGCCCCCTGGGGGCGCCCAGCACCAGCCTCAGCTCCTCCTCCTCCTCGTAGAGGGCGTCGTCCACCAGCGACACCACGCACTGCTGCTCCGTCTCCCCTGGGGAGGGAAACACGCGCCGGCGCACGCCGTGAGTCCGGGGCCGGACGAGGAGAGGAGAGGTGGGAGGAGGGGTGAGGGAGGGTAGGAGGGAAATGGAGAGAAGGAGGAGGAGGGAAGAGGGAAGAGTAGGAGTAGGGGGAGAGGAGGGGTGGGAGGGGAGGTGCTCTTTATTTTTCTTCCTTTCCCTTTCTCTTCTCTCTTCTTCTTTGCTTCTTTCCTACTATTTTCGTCTTGTCTGGTTTAGGGGGGTGTTTGTCTGTTCCTGCGGCGCGCGGTTGCGTCTGCTGCTCCCTTTTCTTCTTTCTGTTTTTTTTTTCTTCTCTTCTTTTTTTTCTATCTTTGCTCTCTCTTCTCGCGGCGGGTTGTGTGGGGGTGTTGTTGGGTTGTGTGTGTGTGTGTGTTTCTTTGGGTTGTTGGATGTGTGTGTTCCCCCCCCCCCCGGGTAGGAGGTGATGAGATCGAAGCGTCCGTGTTGGGGGCGTTTCGATTAGTCCCCTCCCACCTGGGGAGGGCGGAGCCCTGCGCGTGTAGCAGCGCACTGTCGACTTGGTGGCTGACGTCGCCGGGCCCGCCAGCTGGGCGGACCTCGCTACGATGCTGCCCTCTTCTCATTCCTCCTCCCCGCCCGTCTTCTACGTCTCTCGCGTCTTTCGCACTTCCCCTTTTGCCCAATTCTTTTTTTTCACAGAAATACGCGTGAAATTTTTCACCACACTTCACCCCTCCTCAAAGCATTATATACATCATTTGTTGTATGATTTTGTTTTGTGTACTTGTATTTCCCACAAAAAAACCCAACAAAACATAAACACCAACCTTTTTCCTTATATCTACTTTCCTTTTCCAACCACACTTCCTTTACCTTATTTCAACCTACTTACTTTATCAAGCCATTTATAAGAATCAGGTTTGTCTATATTAAGGCTTAGCTCTCCATAACAATATGTCTGTATAGCCCCTTTGCTCTATACCCTTTGATTCCAATCACCAGGTCCTCAAATTGAACTACCTGTCCTGCATGTTTTACATGTTTCCTCCCTGCTCCAACCACAACACCAACCACAAACCTTATTCAGTCAATGTACATTTTCTTTTTTCGTGTATCGCCACCCGCTCTTCCTCACTCCTTTCTTATAACCCCATTCCATTTGGAATCAGGTGTGTTTAGCCGGGAACACTAAACCATGCAGGGCAGGTGTTCCCTGAGGACCAGGTTGGGCAACCACACGACTGCTCTAGAAAAAAAACCAGGACCGTCCAGCTGAAGCGCGACCACATCCATAAAGTCTACACCTACCCACTTGGCCCAACCTTTTTATCCGGGACACTCAACAGTCCGACAACGGAGTCGTTGATGAACACCGTGGCCTTCCCCCGGCTCTCCCAGGATGGCCTTCATGGAGAATTTCCCTCGAATAAGGTGTGAGACGCGCGTCGAACAGGAAACAGACGGGGGAGCTGGGTAGTAGGCTAGAGGGCTGCGGGATCCAGTATACCGAATACGGGGGGAAACGGAAGGCCGGTGCGAAATAGATGAGCTAATAACGAGAGGGCGGATGACCAGCTCGCACGAACCTCCTGCCCTCCGCTGCTGCTTTGCCCAGGTCCTTCCAGGATGGTCACCTTGAACGTCTGCCATGCTCATCCCCCCGGGGCCGAAGTCATCAGGTTAAGGCGGATCCACACGTAGTCCGTAGACCAGCTGTATCCCGGAGAGCGAGAGAGAGGGGAGAGAGGAGTCTAGATAAGACAAGATAGATATAATATACCAATATAATAGATAGTACAAAGAAAGAGAGAGAGAGACCAAGATAGAGAGAGATACAAAATAGAGATAGAGAACCGTATAAGTACCAGAGATATATAATACAATATAGATAGATAGATACCAACTAGATATAGATACCAACATAGAGATAACAGATAGAGATACACCGAAGAGAGACATATAAGCGAGAGATAATTGCGACCTTAACTGCCATGTTTACATAACTCGCATAACTCCCAAACTAACCCACACATGGTAAGCCGCACACACACACACAAACCCCACATTACCCCCTCCAGCCACCCATCCAGCCACCAGCCGTCGAGGCTGGATCTTACCCTCCGACCCTCTATCGTCGCGCACTACGGTATGAAACGGAAATCCATACTATGACCGTATGGGCGGGAAAAAGGGTGAATATGAAAGAGCAGGGGCATCAGAAAGAAAATTGAATATTACACTACCCAGAGAAAAATAAACTGCACGAAAAGAAAGAAACCGAACGGGAAGTGAGCGACTAAGACATCAAGCATTAAAAAAGATCCCGGGGGGCGGATCTGACAATAAAAAATCACTGTTGAGAATATAGGTGCAGAAGTAGGGAACATGATTCGCAAAGCAAGTAACCTAGATCGAGAGGTGTCGTTGCGGGGAATAAAGCAAAGTAATAAAAGGGATCCATATCTGACTACGACAAAACGTCGTCGGCCGGGGGAACGACCGAGTCGGGGTGTGAAAATACAACAGCCATCAGCGGGAGTGAAAAAACTAATGCGGGGAGGTCGGGACAAGGATCAGGGATGGGTCATAGTGGCTCACGTCAAGCACATAAAAAAGGCGCATCCCAGAAGAGTATTCTGACGTCAGATGATTAGACTGCATATATAGCCACTCAGCGCTCGATGCTTCCGTGCGCAAGAATAACCTGGTCAAGGTAACAGAGTGAGGAGAAGAAGGTCAATGCCAGGCAGAGATTAAATCGCAAATTTGACTGGTTGGGCGACGACTCGAATAAAACTACCACACGTTGTCAAAGAGGCAAAAGAGCACGGAACCACCAGAGGCCGAAAAGCGCTACGTGACAGGGACTTTGAGAGTGGTTTAGTTGGCGTAAAATCGCAGACTATCTATCCTTTGATAGCTGAAAAACAGATGCCGTTAACGAAATATAATTAACCGGTCAGAAAGGGGATGAGGACCGTCATTTAAGAAGAAGTATATTCAGGAAGGAGATGACACGAGAATAAAACTTCTTCTCCTTTCCTCCTTCATTTCTTTCTCATCAACCTTTATCCTGCTTCTGTCTCGGGAAGCATGTTAAAAGGGAGGACGGCCAGGGTTGGATAGGTCCGGTCCCCGTCTCCACACCCTCAACCTCACCTGGCCGTCACTCATCTTCCACGTCGGTACTCCGCCGTCTCCTAATGTATAAGACCGGAGCTGGGTAGATTAGTTGATGAGTAGTATGGTATGGGCTACTTCGTTTCCTCTCTTTCTTTTTGCTCTTCTTTTCTCTCTTTATTCTTTCTGATTTTTCTCTCCCTCTTCTTCTATTCTCTCCTTTCTCTTCTTCCCTTCCTTCCTTTCTCTCTCGTTCCCCTTTCCTTCCTGCCTTTCCTCTTCGTCTCCAAGTGGAGGCATTTCTTTAAGTGACTCCGGCGCTGCACTGAGATCGTCTCAGTCATCAGGAGGCGTCCAGTTAGAATGACTTCAAGTTGAGATACTGAGTCAAAGCGGCAGACTGAGGCAGAGAGTCGGATGGATCCTACACCTCATTAATAGGCATGGCAGGACTGGCACAACAACTTATTCTACATGTCATTCACTATTAGTAGTGCACCTCCGCTTAATCTCCACAGAAACGATGTGTGTACGTGTGTGTGTGTATGTGGGTATATGTGTGTGTGTGTGTGTGTGTGTGTGTGGCGTACCTGTCAGCGAGCGCTCATGATCTCGGATGTGTCTTCACTTAGCAAAGGAGAGATCAGTGGCTTCAAAGAGCCTCGCGCTATTAGCCGAGTTCAACACCAACCTGCGGGGGGTCGCGACCTGGCAACTCCTCGCGTGCCTCCGACTCCACCTTTGCCACAGGGGTCACATCACGGAAACTTCCAAACAGGTATCCCTGTTTGGCTTTCGCACATTAGCGCGTGAGTGGTGTGTGTAGTGTGTATTGTGTGTGTTGTGTGAAGTGCAGTAGTGCGTACCAGTGAGTGCGTGGGCGACGCGCGAGACAGAGTTGCGGCGAGACGCGGCAAGGGACCACGCGCGCGAGACCAGAGCGAGACGCTGAGCGCGCCAAGAGAGAGGAGCGAGGAGACAGCGTGCGACGACGCGCGACAAGAGAGACCGAGAGAGAGAGCGCGCGCGAGTGACATGAGACAAGAGGAGCGAGATAGCGAGAGAGAGAGAGAGAGCGAGAGACGAGAGAAAGAGCGAGTAGAGAGAGAGAGAGACAGACAGACCAAGAGAGCGAGAGAGCAGAGAGCGAGATGAGCGAGAGAGAAAGAGAGAGAGATGAGAGAGAGCTAGCGAGAGAGAGAGAGATTGAGAGAGCTCAAAGCCACAGATGAGGACTCTCCGCCCTCAAAGCTTGCTGAACTAGCACATTGTTTGTAGAGGCAAAAACACGCTGTCATTATGTCTCTCTGCACAACTTCATAGGACGTCTCTCTCCCAGCATAGCAGACAGGAATACACTTTAAGCCCTGTCATCGTCACTGCCTACAGCATCCTCTTCAAGTCTGCTTCACTGGGTCCTGATCCCAGAAATAGAGTGATCTTTGATCATCGTTTTCACATCCTTCACAGATCCTCACGGCGTGGCGTTTGAGGTTTTTAGGTAGAGCGTAAATGAGACTTGAGAGGACTGATTTCGTAGTCAAAGTCATTTAGAAAACGCATATATGTGGTATCATCGGCATTGATGTTTTATTTCAAAAGGAAAAATGCTCGCATGAAAGAAGTGTGCTCGCAGACTGGCTTTGAACTTGTCAAGACTAATGGTGCCTTTTTCAGTGCTGTGAAAGTGCATAAAACGCAGCCAGCCAGGACCCCCCCCCCCCCCCCCCCCCCCCCACCCACCTCCACACACACCAATCCCTTAAAACACCATCCACAGGCATGACGGCCTATACCAAAACATCTTTGTCCTGCAAGTGGAAAGAAACAAAACTCCTCGCCCCCCACTCCTCCCCCCCCCTGAAAAAATGCCTCCCCCCCGGCCTTCCTCGCATCCTTTTGACTGATCACCCTCCCTCACCACAACCACCCCCCCCCGCACCCTCTCCTTCCGTCCTTCCAAACGCGTTCCTATAAACATCCGACAGGCCCCCCGGCAGACGAGTGGAGGGCGAAGGCGGGGGTGATCGAATATATGTCTGTGTAATTAACTTTTAACTGACTTCCCCTCACGACGAGAGTGCTAGACATAGAGATAGAGATATAGAGCAATATGGGAGATCTTTAGATGTCTAGAGGCGAGGAGACAGATAGATAGAGAGATGAGAGATATTGTCAATCGTCTACGATATCGGTAGTAGGCCTACACCCAATAGGATAGATCTGCAAGCATCACGGACATGGATGCCAACGTCTTGTGTAAGAAACATCCGATCCCCATAAACTTCCCGGTTCCCCCGACAAATGAGAAGGGAGAGAGATCCCGGGGGGGGGGATGAGGAGGGTGAGGGTGTGACGGTTATAAGGGGGATGATGGATGGATTCGTAGCGGCTGGGTCCGCACTTCCTCTCCCGTCCCCCCCCCCCCCCCCCCCAGGGATGAGGTGGAAAACTGTGTTTTTTGGCCACGCGATGAGCTTGCATGGGAAAATGTACCGCGGTTGTGTTTGTGTGTGTGGTGTGTGGGGTCATGTAAAGAATGGGGCTTGTGAAGCGTCTGTTGGTGTTTCATAACACAAAAACACCCACGCACTCCCATTTTTTTTTGGGAGTACACTCTTGCGGCCCTGGTGGTCCCCAACGCGCGGGGCCGGCGCTGATAGTAAAATACCCCGTGTCACAATCCCCCCCCGAAGTGGTGTGACTCTCTTTGATGTTCAGACGATCTACGCCAAGCGAGACGGGTCAGCGTGTCTCCTGTGGCAGGGGAAAACTGTTTCAAAACGTGGGGCACCCCAACCTTGGTCTCCTCAGAGCCGAGAGCATGGTCTGGGGGGGGGGCGGAAGGTGCGCGGTTCGCCCTCCGGCTACCCCCCGGCTCGAAGAGAGTAAGGCCCACTGGCCCCCGCGCGCCGGGCGGACGTAGAGTCCCAACCCCGCTGCTGGGAAAAGACCCCTGGTCGCCCTCACCCAACACCTCTCCACATCCTACTCTTAGGACTTAGAATGGACAGAGAGGACTGTTGAAATATCCCCGTAACAAAGCTGATAATGCGACTTTGCGTTTGAACTGAGTTGGGAGCACGCACGTTTATAAATTAGACTTAAGGTAGCGTGTTGCTCCTGTGTGTTGTAAAGATGAAAGAGGGTGAGGTAAACATCGGAAGGGTGGAGAGAGAGAAAGAGATGGGAGAGATAGAGGGAAGGAGAGATCGTCGAGAGATAGAGATCAGAAAGAGCTAGGAGAGATGAGGGTAGGGTGGGCATATACTAGGATCGGAAGATAGACTATCGCTAGAGGTAAGAGAGAGAGAGAGAGCAGACTATATTAGATATCTTGAAGTATAGAGGATTCGAGCTGTCCCAGCGCCATATCATCTCTAACTGGCGAGGTGTCCTCGAGCTCCACCCGCGTCGTCGAGATCTTCGCGCGCCGCGCATCTCTCTCTATACTATCTCTGCTCGAGCTGATCTCGATGTCTTTTGTCCGCGCGCGCCTGCTCCCGACTAGCCGCGCGAAGCTCTGACCACTTTTAGTCTGTAGCCTCAGGTGATGTTCTTAGAACTGAGCTATCACAGATGTTTAGCTTATACCTTCCACTTTTGAACAAACACACACACTCACACACACACACACACACACCGAAAACAACACAGAAACATAAGCCGAGACGAAAAGAGCCTGTAGTGTCTGTCGGCTAATTCACATTTCCCGAGAAGGTGGAAAAAACAGTTTGACGCTAAAACGCTTGAGCTCTTTTCTTAAGGTATTAGCGTTGTTTTGGGTCGTGCTCGTCAGAGTCGGGCTTAGCTGAGCGAATGAGGCCGAGGAGAAGCGCTGCGTTTATTGTTGCCACGGAGAGCAGGTATTAGTTTTCTGTCAGACGGGATTAAATCGGCGAGGGAGCTAAAAATGACACGTCGTTCTCTAGCGCCCTGCGTGAGTCAGGGTTTTTTCTCCCGTCTTTGAACCTTGGGTCTGTCGGCGAGGACAGTTTATACCCACGATCACAGGTGGCTTCGTCGGTGTATTCTTGTATCGTTGGCGCGCGCACACAGGGCAAGCACACACACACACTTTCCACATCTTAGCCTATACGAAGCATCAATATACAGGTGCTTGTCATATATATCTATATATACACATATATAAATTGAGAATATTCTAATGATATGACAAGCACCTGTATAGCTCGACATCCACAATATATGCCTTCACATTTACTGGATACCAGAACACACACACACACACACACCCTGCCCTACCTGCGATTCACCTAGAGATGCGAGTGATTTATCATACACGGGGACACACCTATCAAAAGCTTTGACAGGCTTATGAAAAAGGTCTCATCAAAGATGATTCCCCCGTGTCTCAACCGTTTCTCTCACGCTCAGCGTGATCCTTATCATCAGTTTGTTTACCGCTACCTCCGCTTTTCGGACGCTTCAACCGCGAGCCGGTGACGGCAGGGCGCGCTTTCATAAGAACCGGCAAACGAGCGCGTTGACATTTAATAAGGTATTCTCGTCTCGGAGGAGCAGATTTATTTGTGCGGTCGATGGAGGAAATCAATGAGTGTCGAGCGGCGAGGCAACATGAAAGCCCGAGTCGTCGTGTGACAGCTTGCCCGCCCGAGTCGACGAGGCCTCGTAAACGAGCGTCTTTAGGCGTCGGCGGTTGTGTTTCTCCCGTGTGTGTGTGTGTCTGCGTGCGTGCGTTTCTGTGGGACCGCGAGACAGAATAACTGTCTGTATCCCTCCCTCTTCACACACACTCACACACACACACACTCACACAGTTTCAACAACAAACCCTTTGAACTCCAAAGTAATTAATTTCCTCCCAATAAAGGCCACTGAGATTCCTCGCTCGCTTTTAATGTCGGTACGTGGGTGCATCAAGAAGATATATATATATATATATATACACACACACACATATATATATATGTTATAATAAACACATTATTAATGAAGTGCCTTATTATTTGAGTCCTGTATTGCTTCCAGCTTTGGACCTTGTGTACTAACAATCACGCGGCCCGGAGGTCTTTATCTGGAGGCCTTGAGCTAGCTGGCAATCAGATGATCCAGGCAGAATAGGAAACAGGTCTGTCTGTCTCTCTTTGTGTCTGTCTGTCTCTCTTTTTGTCGTCCATGTCGTGTCTGTCTGTGTTTCTTTGTGTCTGTCTGCCTGTCTGCCTGTCTGCCTGCCTGTCTGTCTGTCTGTCGTCTGTCTGTCTGTCTGTCTGTCTCTCTTTGCTGTCTGCCTGTCTGTCTGTCTGTCCGTGTTTCATTGGTCTGCCTGCCTGTCTGTCCTGCCTGCTGTCTGCCTGTCTGCCTGTCTGTCTGTCTGTCCACCTCTGCCCCACAGTCGAGCGGTCTTACCATCGTCCAGGTCAGGCAGGATGTTGACCCGGGCGCTGGGGTGGCGAGCTCCCAGCCGCCCTCCGATGGGCAGGGAGAGCGTGACGTTGAAGCTCTCCTCTTCCTCGTACAGCGAGTCGTCGATGACGACCACGCGGCACGCCTTCTCCGTCTCGCCCTTGTCGAAGCGCAGGATGCTGCCGTGCTCCTCGGGGCGGGAGATGTAGTCCGAGTACGATAGGACGGTGGTGGGGATGGTCCCTGTGGCTGAGCCTATAGGAGAGGGGGAGGGGGACAGAGGTAAAGGTGGGGAAATGTAGTTTTTGTGTGGACAGGACCCACGCCTTCAAATATCGTGGAAATGTCCCTGAGATCAAACTTGATTTACTTGTAATAACTTCATTTGACAGACACTTTTTTTTTAAACCACCATGCATCGGTGAAGAGAATGCCATGTCTGCTGGCTAAGAGAGAGGGGGGAGAGAGAGTGGGGAAGGGTGGGGCGAGGGAGGTGTGGCAGAGGAGAGGGAGGTGGGGAGGCAGAAGAGCACCTTGCTGGGGTTGTAGCAGACCACCATGAGCTCCTGGCTGGTGTCTCCACTCCTGTGGACGGGGATCATCTTCTCCCCCACGTCCTCCTCCACGGAGATGACCTGCTGGGGGAAGAACACCGTCGACTCTGGAGGGGAGGAGAGGAGAGAGGGGAGGAGGGGGAGGAGGAGGGAGGAGGAGAGGAGGGGAGACGGGGGAGGAGGAGGGAGGAGGAGGGAGGAGGGGAGACGGGGGAGGAGGGGAGACGGGGGAGGAGGAGGGAGGAGGAGGGAGGAGGAGAGGGGGAGGAGGAGAGAAGAATAGAAGGTGTGTAGAGTAGAAAGGGAAGGATTAGGGAGGGGTGGAGAAGTGAGGTAGTCGACAATATGGAGAGAAAGAAGGAGAAGTGGAGGAGAGTAGGAAGATAAGAGGCGAAAGGACAGGAGGAGAGAGAAGGAGGAGAGAGAAGGAGGACAGGAGGAGAGAGAAAGAAGGAGGACAGAGGAGGAGAGGAGAAGGAGGAGAGAGAAGGAGGACAGGAGGAGAGAGAAAGAAGGAGGACAGGAGGAGAGAGAAGGAGGACAGGAGGAGAGAGTAGCAGAGAGAGAAGGAGGACAGGAGGATGAGAGAACGAAGGAGGACAGGAGGAGAGAGAAGGGGGACAGGAGGAGAAACGTTCCATTAGAGGGATACAGTGAACACTGGAATACTGGAAACACAAAACAACCAATGTAGAAATATCCTTGTACTTCTGTTGTTTAAATGAGAGGTATGTGTGTCTGTTTGTGTGTCTCATATTTGTATATGTGGTGGGGTAGTGTGTGTGTGTGTGTGTGTGTGTGTGTGCGAGTAGGCAATTACACATGCAAGCCGCCATCCCAGCTTATCTCTAAGAGGGAGTAGGAGTTTTCCTCCTACATTTTTGGGAAATATTAAAAGGTCAGAGAAAGAGTCGTCACCCTCTCTCTCTCTCTCTATCTCTCTCTCTCTCTCTCTCTCTCTCTCTCTCTCACCCTCTCCTTCTCTTCCCTCTCTCAGTATCAGAGCAGTGATTGAAGCAGAGTAAGAGCCAGTGAAAGCGCCATCTATCAAGGGCAAGAACTCTGAGAGAACTGGCGTCTGTTTGAGGCGAAACAAGGAAAACAAATGTAGCAGATTCCCAACAGACGCTCGGGGACCATTAAAAAAACACAGTGTGATCGAGCCTGTCCCAGATCCAGCATGCGTGGGTGTGTGTGTGTGTGCGAGAGAGATGTGTGTGTGTGAGAGCGTAATAGAGACGGAGAGAGAAAAGACAGGGTATGAGAGACAACGAGACGGTGCGTCTGAGTGCGCCGAAGGCAGAGCGAGAGACCGAGAGAGCGCGAGGAGCCCGGAGCGAAGCGAAAAGGTAATTAAAAGGTCCTCCGGGCGAACGGCGAGGGAGGAGGCCGCGGAACGCCCCGCCGCACGCCTGTGAGGTCGCCCGGCGAGAGACAATTTACCGTTCTCTCCGGGAAGTCGACTCGTGCTCACTTGTCCGTTCTTAACTCTCCCATCTCTCATCTTTCTTCTCCCTCAGTTCTCTCGCTCCATACCTTCACTAGCTACAATCTTCTTCCCGCGGGGGGTCTTCAGGGACACACAGCGGGGGGTCGTCATCCAGGTAAGGGGTCATGGTGGTGGTGGTGGGGAGGGGGGGGGGTTGCGCGATACTTGTCCTCCTCCCAACTCTCTATCCATCCTCCTCCTTCGCTTCTCCCCCCTCCTCTCACCATGTCCAGACTAGATTCCCGTCCCATCGACCTGTCTGCTAACAGTTTTTCTCCCCCCTAATCATCCTCTCCTCTCCCTCTCTCCGCTCGTCCCCCCCGGGCCCCTCCCTCCCTCCTTCCTGTCCGTGCCTCTCCTCCGCTGTCGAGCAGCTGTCTAGCCCTTTCCCGCGTGCGAGAGTGATCCATTCGCCGTCCGCTCTCGACGCAGGCACCGATAGGTCGGGTTCACCCGACACAGACGAACTCTCGAGAGAAAACACTCTCATGCATTTTGCGTTGAAACGCTTTGAAGCCGAGTATTGATTCAAGCTTGAGAGATCCACGAGCGAGAGGGGTTATTATGGGCTGTCATCGTCTGCCTGCAGTGCTCCATGGCTCATTACCAGCTGGTCGGACTCAGAACACTCACAACCACTATCACACCATCCAACTTCCAGCAATAACAGGTGTACTTACGACCCTAAAGCTAGCAGATACCATTAGCGAAAGCTGAAGCCTAGATGGGGAAAAAAAAGAAAAGTTTTCAGCCCAAAACTCCAACTTCATCCAAAACTTGAGGGCCAAAACCTTTGCACATGTCCTCAAAATAACAAGGAAAAGCAGCTATACTACGATGCTATCAGCGGCCTCGATCACAAGGGAGGCTAGCTGCGGGCTAGCAAAGCTTGACAGAAAACGAGTCCTCCTTCATCATAGTTACAGGCGCCCTGTGCTTCAGAGTACGTCCTTAACATGAGAAGGAGCTAGTCTGCCCCGTCTTACAAAGTGTCGTAATGAAAGGGTTCACAACTGCTGTGGCATAAAAGCAGCGGTCCGTGGAGAGAGGCCGAGGCAGGCTAATGCGTAGCCAGACAGCCCCCCAATCGTTCTCATTAGGAGGGAGTTAGCGGGAGGCTAACGCGAGGGCAGCGCGAGCGTCGTCGTCACAATTAAGGCGAGGAGAGGGAATAACCGCGGTCTGGTTCTGTCTGTCAGGGGGACGGGAGCAGCTACAGGCTATTGCACACACACACACACACACACACACACAGAGCACACACACGAGACACACCACACACCACAGAGACACACCACACACACACATAGAGACCACACCACACACACAACACACACACACACGGAGCACACACACACCACACACACACACCACCACGACACACACACACAAACACAGAGACACCACACACACACAGAGAGAGACACACACACACACACACACTGGTGCGCACACACACACAAATGTCGGCCGACAGGTAGGTGCAGTAGGTACGCACATACACACACACACCACACACACACACACACACACACAGGGAGGCAAGTACACACGCAAGCGCCGTAGCAATATTCTCACACACGCGCACGCACACAAACACCACTAGCTAGTTGTGATCATTAGAGAAAGTAGCGCAGCGTGATGCTAAAGCCTCCACGGCCCATTAGAAGAACCAGTGGAGTCTCTCTGTCACATTAGACTCTCCCCCGAGAAACTCCAGCAACAAACCAGGGCCCTGCCCTCCACACACACACACCTAATGAAGCCAAGGGGAAGAGAGGACGACAGGATAGTACATATGTAGACGATATAAGGAAGGAAGATAGAAAACAGAGAGGGAAGATAAATGGATAGATATTTTTATAACGTAAAGGCTAATGCATAAAAATATACTCCCTCTCATCCCATCCCTCCCAACTCTTCCCCCCTTTATATCTCTTACCCTCTTTCTCTCCCCTCTCTCTCTCCCTTTTTCTTTCCTCCTCTCCCTACCCCTTTCTCTCTCCCTCTCTCTCTATCTCCCTTATACCCTTCCTCCACTACATAACTTCCTTCCTCCTTACAATAACAGAGAGCGACTGGAGAGACCGACGCGTGTGTGACTCTGATTGAAACCATTATTCTTCTTCCATATATATATTATGGAGTTTTCCCCAGGGAGTCTTAGAAACAAAAACAAACACAAAGAACAGCGACTGCAGCAGATCACTTTCTCACTGCTGACTGAAGGAAAACTCATTAATTTTGGAGACTCAAAAAGTTGGGCAGACTCCATTCTAGCGAGGGAAAACGTTTGTGCAGTGGGTGTGTTGAGAGTGTGTGTTGTCTGTAGTGTGTGTGTGTGTGTGTTGCTGCAGTGTGTGTGTGTGTGTGTGTGTGTGTGTTGTCTGTAGAGTGTGTGTGTGTGTTGTCTATAGAGTGTGTGTGTGTGTGTTGAGTGTGTTGTCTGTAGAGTGTGTGTGTGTGTTGTCTGTAGAGTGTGTGTGTGTGTTGAGTGTGTTGTCTGTAGAGTGTGTGTGTGTGTGTGTTGAGTGTGTGTGTGTTGTCTGTAGTGTGTGTGTGTGTGTGTGTGTCTGTACCCACCATCGCCGGGATCTAGTATTTCCACGTTGGCGGACGTGGGGAACTCCAGCGCCGCCATGACGGGCTCTGACAGAAGGATCTGGAAGGTCTCCGACTCTTCATACTTGCCGTCCGGCAGGATCTTGACCCGCCAGGTGGCCCGCGTCTGACCCGGGTTAAACTGGACCTGGCGCTGGGACTTACCCCGAAGTCCTGGTCCTTCTCGGCACTGCCGTCCTGGTGCCAATACCTGGGGGAGAGGGGTGGGGGTGTAGGGGTGGAGAGGAAAGTGAACAAAAAAGTCAAAGAGATGAAGAGAAAGTGATAACAAGAAGGGCAAAGAGAGATAAGAGAAAGAAGGAGGCGGGGGGGAATTAAAGTGCAAGAAACACAAGAGAGAGAAAGACACTGAGTTAAAGAGAGAGTGATAAGAGAGACAAAGAGAGATGAAGTGAAGTCGAGATAAAGAAAGACAACAGTGCCAGGACGAGTCGAGCAGGGAAGGAGAGAGAGAGGGACAGAGAGAGAGAGAGAGAGAGAGAGAGAGAGAGAGAGAGAGGAGCGGTAACAAGAACGAGAGGGAGAGCAAACGGAAGGAGCGAGGCGACGACAGAGATATATTCACACTTTTTAATGCACTTTATAGCGGAGAGAGAGAAGAGAATTACATCCATTTCTCTTTTCTGGACGTTTCCAGGGCCACAGGGACGAGCGGGAATAATCCCTTTCTGAAGTATCTGAATAACTTCCACCTTGCTGGGAAGGAAAAAGCCATCGAGCCCATTCCCTGCGGTTGCCAGTTGTCCGTGTGTGTGTGCGTGTGTCTGTCCGTGTGTGTGTGGTGTGTGGTCCGTGTGTGTCCGTGTGTGTGTGTGCGCGCACTTCCCCCGACATCCTCCGCTCCATCCGATATGAATCATGTGAATCCCCAGAAACAATATTGAACAAACAATGTTTGGTTTTCTATACATTGGCTGAGCGCGTGAGAGAGCATAACGGATGAGGTAAGAGGATGAGGAGGACCCCCCGCTGTTAGCCGGAGGACGAGTCTCCTCCGTGTCTTTCCTAAGCCGGGTGCGAAGCGGGCTGCGCGTTGTCTTTGGGGACGATCACGGTGTGTGTGTGTGTGTGTGTGAGTGTGTGTGTGTGTGTGTGGGTGTGTATATGGATGCTCTTCTTCAGAGTAGAACATAAGCATGTGTCCCACACACTCACTCACACACACACACACACACACACACACACAACATATAGCATAACGCATGACATATAGGAGTGTAGGCACATACACAAAGAACATGTAGAAGAACACAGACGCACCCTGGTAACACATTCTAACACACACACACACACACATAGACAAGCACATAAAACACACACACACAGAAAAAGAACACCAAAAGAACACCAAAAGAACACCAAAAGAACGTAGAAAAGCATTGAGACAAACACACACACACAAACAAACAGCCATCAGATAGGATGTGATTAGTTAGATGGGCTGTGGAGAGAGTCCCTTCTCATCAGGGGGTGTGGGTGGGGTGTTGGGGGTGTGTGTGTGGGGTGTGTGTGTGTGGGGGTACACCTGTTACAAAGCGTCTGATCTGGGAGACTTCAAGCACGGCCGCCGGTTGGGTGCTCGGCGAGCGGGGCACACCCGCTCGATCCACGCCCAACACATGCTGCCTTTACACACACACACACACACACCCACACACACACATGCTGCCTTTACACACCACACACACACACACACACGCTGCCTTTACACACACCACACACACACACCTAACTAGATCTTCACTCAAAGATACACGGACACGCGCGCACAACTACAATCACGAGCACGAATACGCATATGCCCAAATGGGGCCCAAATGTCAGGGCCCAAATGTCAGGGCGTTGACGTGCTCTTCCATACACAGACTGAATCAAACGAAGGGCCGGCGGCGGATCACTCCTACGGCACAACGAGCAGAGGGAGCAGGGGAGAGGATGAGGTGAAGAGCGAGGAGAGGAGAGATGAAGAGAGAGGAGAGGAGAGATGAAGAGAGAGGAGAGAGAGATGAAGTAAGATAGGCGGAGCGAGATGAGAGTGATGAGAAGATAGCGGTCTCGTACTCTCTGACGTGCTAGGTCTCTCTCCTGCCAGACGCTTCCTGCTCTCTATGCTCGCTGCGTGCGCGCGCTGCGCGCGCAGCCTTCTGCGCTTCGCTGCTCGTCCTCTCGCTGCCCTCGCTCGGCCAGCTCGCTTCCTCTCGCCTGGTCCTTCTCTCTATCATGCGCTCTTCGCTCTCGCGCTGCTGCGCGTCTCTCTGCTCTTGCGCTCTCTTCCTTCTCTCTATCCCCGCGCGCGCGCGCGTCGCTTCCGCTCTCTCGCGCGCGCGACGCTCATCGTACCGCGAGCATGCCGAGCTAGGCTAGTCGCGTCTGCGCAGCGTGCTGGCGCGCGCGCTGTTCTCCTGCGCCGCTGCGCGGCCGCCGCCCGTGGAGCGGCTCCAGCTGTTTGGCGTCGAGCGCCGCGGCGCGTGTCTGGTCGGCGACGCGCGGCAAACAGAGTCGGGGAGATACCACGTTGGAAGACGGGCGAGCAACGGCGCGTGTAGGCCAGATGAGAGGGGAAGAGGCGGAGAGACGCTGAAAGAGGAGAGCATGTCTGGTAGCAACGAAACCACGGGAACGGGAGTGTGCCTACAGGCGAGAGAGAGAGAGATAGAGTACGAGAGAGAGAGAGCGGGAGAGAGATAGAGAGAGTGGTAAAAGAGAGAGTGAGAGAGTGAGTGAGAGAGCGCTCTCTCTGCTGTCTGTTCTCGTCGCTCGCTCGCGCTCGCGTCTCTCTCTCTCGCTCTTCTCCTCTCTCGCCCTCTCTCTCTCTCTTCCTAATCGACTCCAGCTCTACACCGCGATCTCGTCACTAGCTGACAGAGCGCAAAGATCGCGTCACTATACAGAGAGTAGATCGTAGAGTGCTAGTACAGAGAGCGCGAGCGCAGCGCCCATCCCCATGACGCCACAGTCTTTGCACAAAGCGTGGAGGTAGAGAGTACGGTGGTGCTGACAGTAGAGAGACCGCCACGTTAGATCAGCGAAGAGAGGGCTAGGATGCGTATGTGAGAGTCAAGGAAGAGCAATGCACGTAAAGAAGACAAACCTTTAAATGAAAGACAAGGGGAGGAGAGAGAGGAGAGCGAGAGAGGTCAGAAAACGAGACAGGAGAAATAAGGAGGAAGGAGGCAGGGAGCCAGAGGAAGAGAAGAAAGTGGAATAGGAGAAAAGGAGGACGAGAGAGGAACACGCGGGGGGGGGGAGAGGGAGGGGGATGACCAGGGGCGAGGAAGGCGGGAGGATAGTATCATAGACGACTGGCTGAGAGGAAAGGAAGGCTGAGCATGATCAGATGATGCAATCATGTCTCTCATTTGAAAATGGGGATGAGTTTGTACTTTTATAATATACCAAACTCTCTTAACGCGTCCACTCTCCTACGGTACGTGCTCGGTTGCCTATTGAGTAAAAAAAACTAACTATAAAATCTGACTTGTTTCATGTTTTTATACTATACTCATGCTACACTCAACAGGCCCCCAGACCTGTAGCGGCACTCAGCATGAACTCTTCCTCCTCATCGGTCCTCCTCTTCCTCCTCATCGGTCCTCCTCTAGGGTTGGACCCCATCTCTCTCTCTCTCTCTCTTTCTCTCTCTCTCTCTCTCTCTCTCTCTCTCTATCTCTCTCTCTCTCGTCTCTAGCTCTCTCTCTCTCTCTCTCTCTGATCTCTCTCTTTCTCTCTCTCTCTCTCTCTCTCTCTCAATCTCTCTCTTTCTCTCTCTCTCAATCTCTCTCTCTCTCTCTCTCAATCTCTCAATCTCTCTCTTTCTCTCTCTCTCAATCTCTCTCTCTCTCTCTATCTCTCTCTTGCTCCTTTTCAGCGTGTTAGAGGGAGGGTCAAGCTCAAGTGCCTATGTGTGTGTGCGTGGGAGTGTTTGTGTGTGTGCGTGGGAGTGTGTTAGTGTGTGTGCGTGGGAGTGTGTATGTATGTGTGTGCGTGCGAGCGAGTGTGTGTGCATATGGGGTGCATAAGTGCTTCCTCTCCCGTGCTGTGTGGTGTCTGAGCACCAGGGTGACTGACGGGGGTTCTTTTATCCTAGTTACCCTTCAGTGGGGCACATTACATCATTAGAACCCAGTGGTGGTGGTCACACACACACACACACAGACACACACACTCACACAAATGTTGTTTCATCATTGTAGCCAATAGAGATCTAGCGGAGAACAAAACCTGCTGTGCAGTTTGGCAACGGCTCTGTTCAGACTTGCATCCTCCACACACACACACACACACACACACACTTCTGACAAACAGACAAATAAACAATTAAAAGCTTGCCTATGTGACACGAGTAGGAGTATGCGTGGTGGGTCCGTGAATACAAATGGTTGTGTGTGTGTGTACGTGTGAGTGTGTGTGTGAGTGTGTGTGTGTGTGTGTGTGTGTGTGTGGTCTGAGATGATAACCAGGTGTTCACACACCGGCTGTGCTGAGAGATGAGAGTCGGGCATAGGCTTTCATGTATGCCCCAGAGATACTCTCTACTGCAAAAACCTCCTCACTGGAAACACACACACACACACACAAGCACACGCACACACACAAAGCTCCTGCGAGTAGAACGGCCGTTGGAGATAAGGCTAGGAGCTAGCAGCTGAAACTGCTATGCCGCTAACACTCCAGCTATGATTCACGAGGATCAGAATACTAATGACTGGAGGTGACGGAGCACGCGGCTGCTTATAGCCACCAGCTCCCTCTTCCCTCTCTCTCTCTCTCTCCCTCTCCCTCTCCCTCTCTCTCTTTTTTTCACTCCCTCTCTCCGGACAAGCCGGACAGACAGACACATACAGACAGACAGGCAGATGGACAGATGGGAAGGCCGACAGACAGACAGACACACACAGACAGAGACCCAGACAGACAGACAGGTATACACACACAGACAGAGACCCAGACAGACAGACAGGTATACACACACAGACAGAGACCCAGACAGACAGACAGGTATACACACACAGACAGAGACCCAGACAGACAGACAGGTATACACACAGACAGAGAGAGAGACAGACAGACAGACTCACCCACGAAGGAGGTCTCTCCCAGGTAGCCCCTGCGCCTGAGGACCACCTCCAGCACCTTGTCCTGCTCGTCCACCACCAGGTACTCCTTCTCCAGGGAGATCCAGGCCCAGTCCAGACGGAACTGCTGCTCCTTCAGCTTGTTTCCCCCTGAACATAGAACACACACACACACACACACACACACACACACACAGGGCAGACATTAGAGCAGATCAATGGTAAAGTGGGTGGTCTGTTCATGTCAGTCTGTCTGTCTGTCTGTCTGTCTGTCTGTCTGTCTGTGTCTGTCTGTCTGTCTGTCTGTCTGTCTGTCTGTCTGTGTCTGTCTGTCTGTCTGTCTGTCTGTCTGTCTGTCTGTCTGTTGAAGAGCTCCGTCTCTAAAGCAGCACTGGCCTGGCGTTTGGGCGTTAGGTTACATCCCTTACGATCAAGACGGGGATCCCACAAGTGACTTATGGATATTGGGTCGAATCCCTTCCCTGTATCAAATAGGCTTAGTGTGTTAGATGCCTGTGTGTAAAGCTTGTGCGTGTGTGTGTGTGCACTTTTGTGTGCGTGCGTGTGTTTAATATCACTAAAAGCCAAGCCAGTCATGCGAGGCCGAGTTTGTTCCGAGTGACCAAACAACAGTTACGATGACGGCAGATCCTCGTCTCCCCCTCCCTGCCACGCACACAACTCACGAGCGTGCGTGGGTGTGCGCACGTGTGAACCGTGTACAGTTCGCGTGTAAATTGCTAGTTTCCACCGCCGACTGAATGTTTCTGAGAGGACCATTAAATACCGAAAGCGTAATACACATGATGAAAAGAAAAGCACACCTTTCGGGGTGCAACAGCTGGTCTTTCCAAACGAGCGGGGATGAAAGAGAGACCACACGCCTGAACAAGAAGGACGCGGGTTCTCTTCCCATCGCTCGAACGCCTCGAATGTCATCCACGGCGGAAAGAACAACGTAAGTGTTAAAGCTGAAGCTCACAACCCTACCCGTGTCAAGACATGACACCGTTTAGGTTTTATCCTTAAGGACATGCCATCGTAGTCATGGCGATTCTCTTCAGCACCTGCGTGGGGCGAGTGCCCTGCTTTGCTACGCCGCGGCGTAGGATCTATATGATGACAGTTCATCCGGAAGATTCGTCGTGGTCGGCGAGAGGTCGCGCGCCGAGGACACGCATGACTCACTGTTATCGGCCCAGCGGGGAGGCGTGCCGCTCCGAGCAGAACGCCCGAGGGATGAGAGGGAAAGAGAGAGAGGGAGGGAGGGAGGGAGAGAGATGGAGAGAGAGAAACAAGGTTGGGGAGAGCACAGAGAGAGAGAGAGATGGTGCTTACTGTATGGGCGTATGAAGAGAAAGAGAGAGACAAGAGAGAGAGAGAAGGTGGGAGAGCACAGGGAGAGAGCAAGTATAAATAGAGAGGGAGCGAGAGAGAGAGAGAGAGAGAGAGAGAGAGAGAGCGAGAGAGAGATGTAGGAGACGAGGATGGAATGAGGGAGCAGAGGAGGGGAGGAAACACAGCGAGCGAGGGAGAGAACACAAACGCTGGAGAGAGGGAGCCGAGGCGAAGAGGAGATAAAGATGGAGGGGAGGGCGAAAACAAGACAACTCGAGAATAAAGGAGATAAAAGGGGAAAAGGAGACGATCGTCTCTTTTGTTGGCGTGAACAATACCAGGAATGCGTGTGCGTGGTTTGCGTGAGAAAGAGAGAGAGAACATTAGAGAGCGTGTGAGAGAGATAGAGTGGGATGGAGAGAGAGAGAGAGAGAAAGAGGGAGGGGGTAAAATAATTGTGACATCCGCAACGCCCTGGATAACTGTCTCACACCTACACACCCCTGAAGGTAGAACAGGATCATAAACTCACGGGAACACTCTCTCTCACACCCACTGACACACACACACACACCCTCACACACACACACACACACTCACTGACACACACACACACACTCACTGACACACACACACACACCCTCACACACACACACACACACTCACTGACACACACACACACACTCACTGACACACACACACACACTCACTGACACACACACACACACTCACTGACACACACACACACACTCACTGACACACACAAACACTCACACTCACTGACACACACAAACACTCACACTCACTGACACACACAAACACTCACACAGACACACACACTGCTCTAGCTGGCTGAACCTCAAAGCACCAGACTACACAAGTACAAGACAGACCACTCTGTCAGAGGTGAAAAGTTCAGCGGGGAAATTCGGCTTCTGCTAGTCGGACTAAGAGTTTAGGGCCCTTCTGTACGCCTCAGTGCAACCAAGTGTTACCAAGAGACTCCCGATGAATAAATCAACAGGCCCTGAGCTACCCAACACACACCGGCACGCACGCCACAGTCACACACACACACACGCAGTCACACAATCACACAATCACGCGCGCGCATACATTTGCACACCTCACATGCTCACACGCATGAACCTCGTCTCTGACAAGCTCGGCTTTCATCTCAAGTGCTTGAAGTTGGATCCGACGCGAGCTTCGTATGAACCCGGTGCACGCGTGTGTGATTGCGTGCGTGCGCGAAGGCGCATTCGTTTGTTTTTGTGCGTGCACGCGTGTGTCAGTACCTTACAAGTCTGTGTTAGTGAAGATGTACGTGTGTGTGTGTGTGTATCAGTGTGTATTTGCATGTTTGCGTGTGAGTCTAGGAGGAAGTATACTGTGTGTGTGTCCATGTTAGTATGGATCGCTGTGTGTGTGTGTGTGTGTCCATGTTAGTATGGATCACTGTGTGTGTGTGTGTGTGTGTCCATGTTAGTATGGATCACTGTGTGTGTGTGTGTGTCCATGTTAGTATGGATCACTGTGTGTGTGTGTGTGTCCATGTTAGTATGGATCACTGTGTGTGTGTGTGTGTGTCCATGTTAGTATGGATCACTGTGTGTGTGTGTGTGTGTGTGTGTGTGTGTGTGTGTGTGTGTGTGTGTGTGTGTGTGTGTCAGGCTAACACAGTGGAGCCATGCAGAGACATGACTCCGTGGAAGTGATCCCGTCTCCAGCTCTTTCCTTTCTCCGACCCAGAGAACAGATGATAAAAGGTCTTTCATATGCTGACCCGACACCGCCGCAACTTTGAAATCCTCCTCAATAAAGCTGAATGCGCTTCACAAGCTCACGCCAGAGCAGAGATCTGAAGAAGTGCCCGCCAAAAAAAAACGCTCCGAAGAGAGACGGCTTCTGGGCACAAACCAAAATACGCGAGTGTGTTTACCCGACTTCCAGGCTCAAACAAATATTCTTTGAGAACATTTTTATTTTGTTATTTTTTACAGATTATCTTTTGTATCAAACACTAATAAGGCAAGTTCCATCACGTGATCCAAGCTAATAGTTCCGGCAAACATCATGACAGAAGCACAGAGATCGTTATATCCTGTTCTACAAAAAAACCTTCTCCCTTCGTTTAGGGAAAGACACTCAAAAGACTCAAACTACCACAATGCTTCACTTCAAGTGGGCCAGGCGGGAGGTCCTGAGGGGGAGTAGAGAGAGGAACTGAGGGGTAGTGAGGGGTACAGCCCTGTGCCCTCCCTTTTACCCTCAATTAACACACACACACACACAGAGGTCCTCTGTGCCGTGACCCAGCACACAGGGCCTCTTCCTTTGTGAGGGTTAGGGTTAGCGGGGATGGTTGTGTTGTGAGGGGATGGTTGTGTTGTGAGGGGATGGTTGTGTGTGTGAGGTGATGGTTGTGTGTTTCAGGGCGACGGGGTGAATGCTGGACTGAGGTAAAGCGCCCGTTCAGACCGTTTGAAACGTCTCAAACAGACGTCGGGATGGGGGTCTGTTCTCTCGTTACACCTGCTCTTACTGACGGACATGCTGAGGTGTGTGTTTGTCTCTGGGTGTGTGTGTGTGTGTGTGTGACTGTGCTGGTGGGAAGTTGAGGCGAAAGTGGGAAAGAGGGACAGTGAGAGAGAAGGGAGGTGGGGTGAGACAGGGAGCGAGCAAGAGAGAGAGAGAGGGGGGATAGAGAGAGAGAGATAGAGAGAGAGAGGAGAGAGAGAGAGAGAGAGAGAGAGAGAGAGAGAGAGAGAGAGGAGAGAGAGAGAGGAGAGAGAGAGAGAGAGAGAGAGATAGAAAGAGAGAGAGAGAGGGATAGATAGAAAGATAGAGTCAGAGTCAGAGAGAGGGAGAGAGAGAGAGAGAGAGGATTACAGAGTGCTGACAATGTACTGGATGGTTTTGCTCCGCTTTATGTTCAGACCTAAACGTGTGAGTGTGTGTGTGTGTGTAGATGCCCTTAGCTAAGGGCACCAGAATCAGAAGATTCGTTTAAAGTTTACGGTACCTCGCCGTGTCAAATTCAGTTGGGTTGAAAGGTCATCCCGGGGTCAGTCGGGATTGCCGGCCACCTGGAAATCTTTTGTAATGAAGTGGTGTGTGCGGGTGTGTGTGAGTGTGTGTGGGAGTGTGTGTGTGTGTGTGTGTGTGTGTGTTGGAATTCACACAGTCTTTATAGTGAGCCAGAGGCTTGGGTGTCATCGTTGATGCCTCCAGGCACACACAGCTCATTAACAATGCTTTGAATCCATGTTAATTTCCTGACGGAGAAGTAAATGTGTGCGTGTCCGCGTGACTGCCTGCACAGGTTGTCTGTGGGTGCACGTATGTGTGTGTGTGTGTGTGTGCGTGTGTGTGTGTGCTGTACGGGGAGAGAGAGATCCAGCTGTTGCTCCGGAACACCTTTAGCACCGCTATTCTATCGAAAAAAACACTGTCGACTCGACTGAAACTTCTGAGGCGGAGGTGGATCTGCATCACTTTGATGTTTTCTCCGCTACGCTGATCAACGGTGATCAGCGCCCCGCTCCTCGGGCCGCGCTCTAGGAAGAGGCCGGAGGACATGGGGAGTGTGTGTGTGTGTGTGTGTGTGCTCACGTGTGTGTGTGTGTGTGTGATATATGGCTTTTGCAGCTGCAGGAGGTGCATGATTCATGGGTTCGAGAGGCAGGGAGGTTTCTTCATACAGGAAGTGAGCGCGAGAGCGCGAGAGAAAAAGATCTCCTATTGACATCACTGTATTATTCAGCCCGGCAGGTCTGTACTGTACGCGAGTACGAAGCCGCACACGGAGCAGAGCTGCCAAACGAGTGAAGATCCGCGGTTTTGAAGCCTATTTCCTCCTCAAACAAACTTTGTCTGAACCAGGCGCACTCGGAGCCAAGGGGAGCAGCTTGGCTCTCAGGAGAAAAAAATCGAAATCTCAAAAATAAAAAAAAATATTAAAAAATAAAGAACCTTCTTTTAGAGCGTTTGGGCTTGATGGCTCGTCGTTCTTCTTTGGCAGATAAAAGGTGAGACGGAGGCTTTACGCCCTACCAGACCGAGAACGAGAGAGGGATGGGAAAAAGCCCAGAAATAATTCAATGGAGGAAAAATAATTTCTTCCCTCAATAACTCTCCCATTCCTCCCCTATCCATCCGTCCGTCCATCCGTCTCCTACACATCTCCATCTTAACCAGCGGCGTATAATCTTCTTCTGGCCTTCGCCGCTATAAGAACCGGCCATCTCACACACGAATGCCGAGACAAAAACACAGTAAGAAACGAAAAAAAAGGAGAGACTGAAAATATGGAGGAGGCGGTGAAATCAGATACACAGACTGACAGCAGAAGAGAGGGGGATAGAGGGTTAGGAGAGAAGGAGAAAGATAAAGAGATATAAGGGGGGGGGAGAGGGCCTGGGGAGCGTTGACTGACAGCAGATCGTTGTCTGCAGATCAAATCATCTCTCCGAAGGATGTGTGCGTGCGATAGAGAGCGCGCTCTATATATATATAAAGTCTCGGTCGCACCGACGCTCTCCCGGGGTCACCGTATAGCTGGATGGATGTTGACAAAGAGAGGTCAGGGGGTCGCCCCGCTAGATCAGCGCCTCCAGAGACGTGTCAGGACCCGCGCGAGAGGGACTGAGGCCTGGGAGGCAGGTGACGGACAGGACTCAGGTATGAAGGACAACACACTCTCCGGCATCGCGGATGGGAAATTCAAGTCTGTGCGTGTGTGTGTGTAAAAGCCCCGAAACATTCGGACCCACGGTTAAAGAAGGTCTGAATCGCACACAAACACATTGACGTGCGAGACCCTTCCTCACCCTCACACACACACAGTTGGTACAGTATGCTTATAGGGTGAAGGGCTAAATACTTGGAGTGGAGCTGTTATCTCTAAGGGTGAGTCTGATTCATGAAGGATGAGCAGAATGTGGGCTCGCGTCCGCTGGGCTGGATGAACTACAGCCTCCCCTCTCTCTCTTTTTTCAAAGGCGCTTCTCTGTGCTTTGTTTACTACTGGCACGTCTGCAGAGAAGGCTGGGAGGTAGAGGCTGGGCCTAGAGGCTGGGGGTTGGGGGAGAAGGCTGGGAGGTAGGGATTGGGGGATGAGGGTGAAGGCTGGGGCTAGAGGCTGGGCCTAGAGGCTGGGCCTAGAGGCTGGGCGTTGGGGGAGAAGGGCTGGGAGGTAGAGATTGGGGGATGAGGGTGAAGGCTGGGGCTAGAGGCTGGGCCTAGAGGCTGGGGGAGAAGGCTGGGAGATAGAGACAGCCGGTGAGGGGGGGGGGCGAGCGACTTAAAGTGTGTTTAAGTCTAGATAAAGTACTGGTATGTCAGGGGGGTGGTTGGACGCAGGGAGGGGCAGGAGGGGGGTAGGGGCCTTTGTGTTAACCCCGGCCCCAGGATGAAGACAAGAGCCAAGGAAGGGGAGGGAATGAAAGGAGAGAGAGAGAGAAGAGGGGGTTTTACCCTGCGGGGTTGTCCTCTTAAACCAGCAAAGACACACACACACACACACACATACTACATGCACACACATACATACACAAACACACAAACGCCATTTCTATGAGGTTCGAGATGGTTCTAGTTACATACCAGTGTGACACGTGACAGCTTCACTGAAAGCCAACTGACAACACCAAGTGACATCAAGTGCCAGACCCAGCTCACTGCAGAGCCAAAATCTATCGACTCGTTCAATTCACGCACTCTGACGTCCCTCTCACATTCGGATCTTGGCATCCAGACACTGCACCGTGGCAACAAACAGATTTGCAGAAGGCCCGATTCCTACTTTTAACAGAATGGGAGAAAGAAAAAATATATATTGTGTCCTGTGTCCGTTCACCTTCACCATGCTGAGAGCCCCAGCTGGTCTCCTGAAAGGTAGCCTTCCCCCCTTGCTCTTCCTCTGGTCTACTGAAAGGTAGCCTTCCCCCCTTGCTCTTCCTCTGGTCTACTGAAAGGTAGCCTTCCCCCCTTGCTCTTCCTCTGGTCTACTGAAAGGTAGCCTTCCCCCCTTGCTCTTCCTCTGGTCTCCTGAAAGGTAGCCTTCCCCCCTTGCTCTTCCTCTGGTCTACTGAAAGGTAGCCTTCCCCCCTTGCTCTTCCTCTGGTCTACTGAAAGGTAGCCTTCCCCCCTTGCTCTTCCTCTGGTCTACTGAAAGGTAGCCTTCCCCCCCTGCTCTTCCTCTGGTCTCCTGAAAGGTAGCCTTCCCCCCCTCTTCTTGCTCTGAAAGTCCTCCCCCCTGCTTCCCTGGTCTACTGAAAGGTAGCCTCCCCCCTGCTCCTCTGGTCTCTGAAAGTAGCCTCCCCCCTTGCTCTTCCTCTGGTCTACTGAAAGGTAGCCTTCCCCCCTTGCTCTTCCTCTGGTCTCCTGAAAGGTAGCCTTCCCCCCCTTGCTCTTCCTCTCTGGAGGACCCTGTAATATGGCACATAATTACCAGGCTGCGTCTCCCAGCTAAGTTCAGTGATGCAGCCCCAGGCTCTCATTATCAGGAGCTCTGGCTGGGCCTCTTCAATATCAAACGTTGCTTTGTGCCACAGGTCTGGCCACCCCTTAGCCCCTCGGCAAGCCCTCTCTGTGTGTGTGTGTGTGTGTGTGTGTGTGTGTGTGTGACTAATGTTCCCTTCCTAGTAAGAAACAGCGACTTCCTGACAGAAAGTTAATTGGAAAGACTTTGTTTCCTTTGTTTTCGGGGAGTTTGCGAGTCTCTCTCACACACACACACACACACCACACGAGTGTGTGCGCGCGACCGGCTATCGCTCATTTTCCTTTATCTGTTAGCACCTTTTATCTCACGCGTTCACCTTCTGGGATCGATCCAACTACATTTCGCACCCCCTCCCCTGGGGCTGTGGCAGTACCACCAACCGCGTCCAGCGCTACACCTCACAACAAAGCACGGTCGAGAATACCTCGGCCTATTCAAACAACAGCTTACACCATCCAGTATTATCAGGCCCTCTGAAAAAGCTTGAGGGTCATCGGCAATCAATTTCTCCTTTTCACTACCTCAAAAGAACTAAAAATACACCCCGGTCATTGGCGCTGTCACGGTAGATGGTAATTAGCTGTGCTAAGTGAGCCACTGTAGCTGTGGTGGTATAACCTCTAAACAGAAAGCGTTCTTTTGTACTTGTGCTTTTGTTCTGATATCGCTTTGAAAAATGCGCGTTGAACTGCAGAGCCTCTGTAAACTTCCCACAAGGCCCCTGGAAGAGGGGTGGGTATTGATTGCTCAGTGATTCAGCATTGAGTGGAGATTACATTCACATTTAGTCACACTCTTATCCAGAGCGATTTACAGTAAGTACAGGGACATTCCCCCCAGGCAAGTAGGGTTAAGTGCCTTGCCAAAGGACCCAAATTAATCTCGCACAGCCCGGGAATCGAACCAGCAACCTTCTGATTACCAGCCCGATTCCCTAACCGCTCAGCCATCTGACCCTCTAGATAAAGTCTGTCCCAGGGTCGAACCCCTTGTATGTCACATGGTATAAGAGTCTGCCAAAATGAACACGTTACATTATTGACGATAAGAGAAATTGGACGGTATCAGTCCACAGAGCCCGAACTGAGCATCACGCCGCGGGAGGGAGACCTTTGGAGGAGAAAGGTGAAGTGGAGCGTGAGGATGAGAGACGACGGAGCACGAGAGGGTTCTAAAAGGGGGACGGTGGTGACTCACCGCTGTCTTCCACGGAGAAGTGGAAGAGGTCCGTGGTGGCGTTCTCGTCGCTCCGCAGCACGTAGCAGATCTTCAGGTCGTCCACGTCGGCTGAGGCAGAAGCACAAGACGGGGGGGGGGAGATTTCAATGAGGAACAACAAGGCATGTTTATCGGGAGAGTTGCTCCCGGGGGTACACTGTCTAACGGCCGTACTCACTGCCGTACATGGCGGTGTGTGTTTTAAACCAGGAAACGATTCTACAGCTAGTTGACTGTGAAAGAGCTCTCTTCAAAAACGTGCAGATTGAAGTGTGCTAGAGCAGATTAAAATAGCAGAAGTACAATGCGAGAGATAATTTTTTTGAAGGGGAGGGGGACGCAAATGAGATGTTGAAAGCTTTCATGTGCAATTTCATATCGGTACAATACAAATTCTCGAATGCCCTTTGAAGTTTGGCATTAAGGCTGGCTGACCCACTCTGCCGTACCGTCGTATCACAGAGAGAAGCCATCCTACAGCGTTTTTTCCTCAAACAGCAGGGCTCTTCGTTCGTCAAAGACTCCCAATTCCTTTCTGGGGCTCAGAGTGAGTCGTTGGAAAGCACGCAGCTTTTAAAAAGACAGGGGGATTTGTTTTTTTATTGCATCCTCAACTGTCTGTCTGTACTTAACCGTAAACCATCAAACGACACACAACTCCCGCCCCCGTAAAAAGAAAATCTTGTCAAAGTAAGTGTCTGTTGCGTCAAACCAGGTGACAGCCGAACCTTTAATGACAGACGGGGAGAAGAATGTTAAGAACAGGAATCCGGAGAGAGAGCAGGGGAGAGATTTTCGTTCCCCTCACAGCTGTTTTCCTCAAACCCTTCTGAATTACAGGGTTTCTCCGGCGAATGTTTCCACAATACCCCCAGACAGGTGTGTTTTGCGGAGTGTAGAAAAATCATTGACACCGTTCAGCCTCTGAACCATAACCTTCAATAATAGATGTTAAAAGGGGGGAAGGTCATTAAAGTGTAAAACCTCTCACTGCTGGGATGCAGCCCAAACGTCTCACATGGACTCCTTCACTAACACTGCGAGGGGTGCATCTCAAACATCTCCACCCGCTTCCTCACCTCACACGGGCTCCTTCACTAACACGGCGAGGGGTGCATCTCAAACATCTCCACCCGCTTCCTCACCTCACACTGGCTCCTTCACTAACACGGCGAGGGGTGCATCTCAAACATCTCCACCCGCTTCCTCAACTTACACCGGCCTTCCTTCGCCTACACTGATACGATCCCATACAACCTCCATTTTCTTTCCAGTCTCTTCCTTCCCACGTCTGTCTGGTATAAATGAATGTCAGCGAGGGCAGGTGATAAGAAAACAGGAGAAAAGATGAGGGAGCTACACTGTTTGGGAGATGCAGCCCTGCCTGCTCGGCAGAAAATCCCGGCTCATACAAAGTCAACACTGTGAACCCGGTGGTACTCTGATAATCAAATATTTAAAGAGGTTCTCTCGTGGGATGTGCCCTTGGAAATGGGAAGAGTAAATAAAGAAGGAAGGATTGTCTCTTTCGCCCGACTGCCTCCTCTGATGAGAATGTTTGCTCAGTGCGCCTTCTTCTTCCCTTTCTATCCTTCTCTTTTTCCCTCCTTTCCCTCGCTCCCTTTCTACCTGCTTTCCTACCCCCTCTCATCTATTCCCATCACAATCTCTTTTTTTCCCTCTCTCTCTCTCTCTCTCTCTCTCCTTGGCTCGCTCTATCACGCACACACACGCACAAACACTGTTTCCTCGTCTGTGCCCTTTTCCCAAGACAGAGACGCTCTGGTAGCTGTCAGAAGTGTTTCCCTTCTCCGGAAGCTCCTCTCGTTAATATTCGCAGCCTCTTTCGCCTTATTGGCTGCCCCAAGACCCTCTCAAAAGCTTGAGGTGAGAGACTTGTTAGCGACGAGCACGGCATACATAACAGGACGGCTTTTCGGGCATTCGTAAAGATTCGAAATTAATCACTGCCGTTTAATTGCTTGGCGAAAGACGCGGTGATTCTCGAACACGCACACATGTAAACAAAGCCGCCTCGCTCACGGCAACTCAAATGTCATCCAATCTCTGAAAGGTCTACGGCAGGGCCCTGACCCGGTTTCCAGTGATCTGTGACTTCATGCACTGCCTCTTTTAACAAACCACTGTTCCGAACATCTGAAGAGAACATCTCCCTGGAGACCAAAGGCATTCAATTATTCATTCTTAACCGTCCGAGAGACCTTTACGTGAAACGTCACGCCCCTTCTTCGCCAGGCTAATTACAGTTGGATGAGGAAGGCATATCTAAATTAGCCCTGCAGATAAAGCAGTAAGTGCTTGATTCCCATGCCCATCGTTGCCAGAGAGAGTAATAATTATACATTGTAGATTATATCTGCACTATACACTGTGTGATTAAATAATTGTAGCTTAGGCCTAGGAAGTATGTGAATGGTATCCATTAACTATTTAGAGGACAGACACGTTTCCGCTCTAACGCTTCCACAGACGTCTAACTCACCAACCGCATCTCATCGGAAACATTTAAAATGCCCAACGATCCGCCGATGTTTGCGAGTGAACCGTCCTTGTTTTCCGGAGCTTACCTTGAGTGAACGTGTCGACGGAGTCGTTCCCTCGTCCCAGGTCGACGACGTAGCCGTGCTTCGGCACCGTGGTGATGTGGAACACCAGGGAGACGGGTCTGCTGTCTCTGTCCTCTGCCCTCAGCACCTTGGAGCTGATGGGGAAGCCGAGGTGACCGGTGGACAGGATCTTCAACGTGGGGGCCCCCTTGTTCACCACGATCTGAGGGACGCCGTTATCGATGGCCACCACGGCGATCCTCATGACTTGAGGACGGTGGGTCTCGAAGACCGTGTCGGGAAACACGTAGAAGTCGGTGTGCGTGCCGTCGGTGATGGTGAAGGAGAAGGAGTCCTCGGAAGACTCGGTGCCGTCGTGTTTGTAGCTGATGAGGTTTTCGTTCAGGTCCTGTTTGGTGAAGCGGTCACCGGCGTGGACTGGTTGTAGAGCAGTTTGCCGTGCACGGGCAGCTGGGTGACGGTGAACTTCAGCAGACGTTCCGCCGTGTCCTGGTCTTCCGCCGTGAGCTCGAACGGCGTGATCAGCTTACTCTGACCCTCGGTGACGAGCAGTTGGTGGATGGTCAAGACCGGCTTCTTGTTGTCTACGTCCACGATGGACACCCTGAAGGTGCGGAACACCGGGTTGTAGCCGTCGGTCACTTCGAACTCGAAGCTGTCCATCTTGACCTCGTCGTCCGAGGTGTGGATGTAGTAGACCTTGCTTCCTGCTAGCTGCAGCTGGGTGAAGGAAGCGATGGGCATCCCCGGGGTGTCCGTGCACTCCAAGTGTCCCCGGACGGGGGCCCTGGTGATCGTGAAGATCAGGTGCTCGTCGGGACTGTTGAGATCGGTGGTGCTGAGCAGGTCGGTGGTCAAGGTCACTCTGCCGCCCTCTCTCAGCGAGACGCCTTTGCTGACCACGTCCGGGAACACCATGTCGATGCTGCCCACCGTGATGTAGAAGTAGCGGTCGATCAACGGGTTCAAACCGTCCGTGACGTCGAACTTGATGAGGTCACGAATGCCCTCCTGACCGTTGTGGATGTAAACGATCAAGCCCTGGTCCACTTCGGCCTGTGTGAAGTTCATGCCCACTGTGATGTTCCGCGCAGATGTTCCACCGAGACCCGAAGAACGTGAGGTTCTACCATCACCTGGTACTTGCCTCTGCAGAACCCCCTGACCAGGTCCAAAGCTGATGACGTAGGTGAGAGCACTATCCTCGGAATCTAAATCGGTGGCTTTCAACACGTCGTTGGCGATTGCTTTGGTCTCCCCTATCTCGATCTCCAGACCGTCGTTGATCTGCATTCTCGGGGTCTCGTCATCCACAGGGAGGATCATGACAATGGCCGTTTTCTCGACGTAATATTTCCCGTCGGTGAGGACGACTTCGAAGCTGTCCTCCGTGGTCTCAGAGTCGTCGTGCTCGTAGATGATGCTGGAGGATTCTCGGATCTGCTCCAGAGTGAAGTTGGTGACCAGGACTGAACCCGTGGCTAGCTGGTTGAGCACAGAGCCGTGTTTGGGCTGTTTGGAGATGATGAAGGTCAGCTCCTCGGACGGGATGTCCGCATCGGCCCCGTTCAGAATCGGAATGTCGATGACTATGTTCATCCCTTCCATCACCACGATCTCCCTCATGTAAATCTCCGGTTTCTCGTCGTTGGTGGGAATGATAACGATCGGGAAGAAGTGCTTCTCGGAGAAGTTGGTTCCGTCGGAACACCTGAACGTGAATCTGTCCTCGAGCGGCTCCACGCCTTTGTGGATACTCTGAACGTAATAAACGTTGCTTTCCGCCACGTCCCTGATGGTGAAGGCACTGATCGCCGTGCCGGACCTGGACTTCTCCGAACCTGGAGCTGGAGAGATGTTCTCCAAGTAGCCAGACGTGGGCTGGACGATGATGGTGCACAGTATGTCTTCACTGGGCGTGTCCTTGTCTTCGGCATCCAGGTGATGGAGGCCTACGGGGTATTTATCGCCCTCCAACACACTGAACTGACTCCCGAGGATCACCTCGGGGGCTTGACTGTCAACGGGGAGGATGGTGACGTGGACACGGACGCCATTGACCTTGTTCCCGCCTACGGTCCACTCGTCAGACATGTCCGTCAGGGTCAGGTTGAAGCCGTCCTCCTTGGAAGCCTGTCCTATCTCTCCGCCGGTGTGCGCGTACACCACCACTCCGTTGATGATGTCGGCCTGAGTGAACCTTCCGGCGGGTACCCCTTTGACCAGGATCTCCCCCGACGACGGCGCGTCCTCCACGATGAAGGTCAGCTGCAGGTCGTCGGTGTCCTCGTCGCGCCCCTGGATGACGCTGGTGGTGATCTCCGTGGCGCCGTTCTCCAGGACGTCCACGTGGGATCCCACGGTGCCGGGCGGCAAGCTGACCGTGGGCGTCTCGTCGTCCACCGGCTTCACCGTCACCTTGACGGTGACCGTGACGACGTGGATGCCGTCGCTGACGTCCAAGCGGAAGGCGTCGTTGGCCGCCTCGTCGCCGTTGTGGACGTAGACGACGTCGCCGTCCGAGATGTCCTCTAACGTGAAGACGCCTCTTTTGGGCAGGTCGGCGAAGGCCACCTGGACGTGGCCGTGGAGAGGAGTCTGGCTGAGGGTGAAAGATATCTGCTTGTTGTCCGTGTCTGGATCGGAGGTGTCCATCTCCGCGCGGGAGATCACGTGCATGCCACGCTCGAACACTGTGAAGCCGGTGTTGGTGATCTGCGGCGGCTTGTTGTTCACCGGCTGCAGGAAGACGATGAACGCCCCTTCCACGCTGTTGCCGGACGTGTCTTCGACGGAGTAGCGGAACTGCACCACGTGGGCCGTGATGCCCAGCTCCAGGTCGGGAGGGCTGTAGGAGATCTTGTGATGGTTGACCTGAGCCTGGGTGAACTCGGTGACCTCCGTGTCGGGCCTCTCCGTCAGAACCAGTGACCCGAACACGACCGGGCTGTTTTCGTCCGTGTCGGTGGGCGGCAGGACGACGGTGTACTTCAGGTCTCGGTCTTCCGAGTCCAGGTCGGTGTAGCGGAGGACGTCCTTGCTAAAATGAGTGAGCTGGTACTCGTGAACCGTCATCTGCAGGGTGGTGCCGGGGAAGAGCACGGGTGGAACGTCGTCGATGGGCAGGATCCGGGCGACGAAGGTGCTCTTCTCCGACACGTTAGGAGGGTCATTGTCGTCCTGAACCGTGAAGACAAACTGGTCCATGACCGTGTCGGTGTTATGGGGGCCTGTGTGTCTGTAAAACAGTTTGCCGTCGGTGATGTCTTTCTGAAGCCACTCCGTCACCTCCTTCTCGTACACCTGGTCCACAGCGTTGAACCTCCACGACGAGGGGTCTTCGGGGGCATCGGACTGTCGCAGTAGCAAGACCCCGATGGTGGACAGAGGGGGGACGACCGCGAACTTGATGGTTGAGTCCTCGGAGTCGATGTCGGCCGCGCTGAGCGTGAGAGGGGAGACGGGCAACATCTGGTTCTTGAACAGCACCAGGCCGGTGTTGGCGTTGACGATCGGCGGTTCGTCGTCCGTCGGCACGACCGTGATGGGGAACAGGAACTCGACGTCGTGCTTCCCGTCCGTCATCCTGAACACGATGTTGTCGCTGTAGGTATCGCTCCCGTCGTGCTGGTACACGACGACCCCGGACGCCAGGTCGGCCGACGTGAAGAACTTCCTGTTGGAGCCCAGGACGGTGAGGTGGCCGTGGCGGAGCCCGTCGACCACCGTCACCGTGACGCTCTCCAGGTTGTCCTCGTCGCTGATCTCCAGGTTGCGGGCGCTGAAGAGCGGGCCGGTACTGGCCTTCGTAGAGGAGTTGGCCGGTGTTGCGCGTGACCACCGGGGCCAGGGTGTTCATGGGCTTCACCACGATCATGAACGCAAACGGATCCGAGACGGCGTCCTCCGTGTCCACCACCACAAACTCGATCTGGAAAATCCTCTCGGTGTCCGAGTCTAGAGAAGGGGGCTTGTAGGCTATCTTCAGGTCCCGTAGGTCTCTTTGATAGAATGACGTGATGGGGAGGTTTCTGTCATCTGTGCTGACTATGTAGCCCTCTTCGTAGGACAATGGGGATGTGATGTTGAATATGAGATCGTTCGGGTCTGACTCTGTGTCCTCTGCAGCTAGCATATCCGGGGTGAGAGCTGTCATGACAAACTGACTGACTTCCATCATCATCATGGCCACGAAGCTTGGCTTGGGTGCCGTGTTTTCCTGTCCCTCTTTAATGCGCACCATCAGATTGAAATATTCCTGTTTGAGCAAATTGCCTTCTTTGTCACGTAATTCAACAATCATGGGAACATGGTCCCTGTTTGGAGACTTGTGTTTAAACGTGTGCTCGTAGCGGATATTCGCCTCAGTGAATTCATCACAGTCCATCATATTGGCAAGTTTGCTTTCGTCAATAAGTCTTCCGTATCTAGGGAGCGCGCTGCCGCTAGCCAGCGATGTCACCTGGCATTTGTGCGCGCCTCTGTCATAAGTAAATTCCAATGTCTTTTTATCTATTGGATACTAATTCCATTGAGTTTATCCACTTGGAGAGGCATGTTTTTTGTCAACAATTCAAGTTGCGTAAAGACGACCTCTACCTCCACCATGAAAGGGATGATAACGGTATCAGCCTGGGTGTCATACCTGAGCTGTAGCCTCACTCTGTCCTTGGCAGGGCTCCTTGAGCCGAAGTGTGTGTATGTCACCTCGTTTGGTCCGAAATCGCAGGGAAACTTTTTGGGAGAGAGATGTCCCGGTCTCTGCGATAAAGGATCATTATCCAGAACGGTAACGCTGCATCGGTCGCCGGGCTGCTGTTGAATAACCAGATCATTGATAGGATCGATGAAAACAGATCTTCCTATAGGCACTCGTATTCCGTTGTTAGCTACTAATATTTCGTCTTCCAACAGTTCTGGCCTCAGCGCATAAGACAATCCATAACTATCTTGTAGCTGTGCTGAAACGGTTCTCGTTAGAGAGACCACCAGGATGAAAAGTCTAGAGAAAAACATTGTGACACCGAATGTAATCCAGGAAAGTCGGTGTTATCCAAATATTGGAGAAGTGTCTGGTCTATTTGCTAACAGGTATCAGAATCCTGAGAAGAAGTGATATCAGGTGAGCGAGAGAGAAATGGAAAGTCCCGTGCATGAAACTGCACGGGTGGGCGACATTCTCAAAGCGACATTTGCGCGAGCGGAGTTTTAACTTGGGGCACTTGAGGACCTGCGTGGGGTGTGGAAAGCATGCCCGCCCACTTTGACAGCCGATTGGACGTAACACCAGTCTGTACGCTCCGGGAAGATTGTGATTGGACAGATGAAATAGCAGTCCTTCTAAGGGCGGAGACTCCAAGATGCAGTGGTTTAGTTCTTCGAATTTAAAATGACTTACATCCTATAATCCTCATTACATGTGATATTCCCCTTAATCATGTGCTGGAGTTGTTTGCAAATGGTCAATTTAATTGCCTGCTATTTATCACAGAAAACTATACACAGCCTCCAATAACATTTGAACATAGCCTATAACCATTAAATACTGGAAAGAAACGGATGAGAATCTAGATTTCAAATATGCATCACCAGCCACCTGCCATTGAGTTAATCATATCACCCAAAGCCAATAAACAGTTTTACAGAATGACCATTCATCATTGCCATGTGGTGTCTGGCTCCCTCCAGTGTTACCTGTTCTATGAACCAGTGATACACAGACACCTAATGAAATACATTACTCAGAGATAGATCAGTGATGTTCTTAGAAGCATTGATGATCTTCCTCTGCTCTGTTGAAAGTAGACAGGTAAAGGTGAGAGAGGAGAAGAGAGAGAGCAGGAGAGAGAGGGAGAAAGAGAAAAGACCACAAAGTGAGAGGGATAGGAAGAGCGACAAGAGTGAGAGACTAAGGAGGAGAGGAGAGAACGGAGGAGACGAGAGGAGAGAGAATAGAGGAGGGGAAAAAAGAGAGAGCCGGATTAAAAGAGGGAATAAAGGAGGAGAGGAGACACTAAAAGGAAAGAACAGGACAGGGGGGAGAGGAGAGGGTGACCCCCCCCCCTATGTCTGAGTGGACAGCGTGTGAGAGTTCCAGAGGCCCTCCCTCCCTCCCTCCTGACAAGCCACGGCACCAGCCTGTGCTGTGATTACAGGGGTCCCTCCTGCCCTGTCATCTCCCCAGACATGGGAACACTGACTTCCAGCTGCTCTCTCCTTCACAGGATATCGCCTCTTGCTGTTCAAGCTTGCGAGTTTTGCATTTTGTTTGGCTGAGAAAATGCAAATATTCCCCATTGATTGACACGGGTGGACATTAGGGCGTCTCGCCGTGCATTTGTAATGATTTACTCGGACGCGCAGATCCAGTTGGCGGTCGAGCGAGTGGCTTGCAGGGAGACTGAGTCAGAGGAAGGAGAGGGCAGGGAAGAAAGGAGAGAGCAGGGAAGAAAGGAGAGAGGCACCAGAGCCCTTCATTACTCAATGACAGACCAGACCACATTTTCACCTGTGTTCTTAAGCCTCATCCCTCCACTCCCCTCGTCGGTTTCCCACCATGTCGTGCCCTCAGCCATCCACATACACGATCATACTGGGGGGGAGTCAAATCGTTTTTCCCAGTTTTGTTAATGTCTAACACTGTTCACTCAGGTGTAAAGACCTATATCCTGCCTGGTCTCACTCTCACACATACCCAAGGGTTTAGCGATGGTAAATAAGCTAATGTTTTCCTAGTTGAGGAATACCTTAAGATCTCTGGAAGAATCCAGGCTCTTCTCACTCCTGGATGCTCAGTAAACAACGCTGCATTCTTCAACTACAGAACTGTATAGTCGTCCTGTAGGGCGTTTGTAGGGTGTTTGTTCCAAACCCCTGATTCACAGGGAGACAAAAGCATGTTACACATCCAGGAAACACATGTACGTTACATGTGTATGTTAAAGACAGTAGGTATGTTATACATGTTGGGTGTTATGTAGGGTAAATATATACGTGAGGTATGTGTGGAAGTTTGTGTCAGTGAACAAAAACTGAAGCTCTCCTCCTACTACCGGGCACAGTGTCGAACGTTGTTTCGGATTAAAAGAGTCGGCGAAATGAATAATACAATTCCACTGACTGAGTGTGCTGGGAGCTGTGGACGTGTGAGCAGCTGGCTGACTATGCTGAACGTGTACGGGGTGTTAGTCCCAACTAGCAATTACTGGGAAAGAGAGCTGTCGCCGGGAATCCCCTTTGACTACAGGTACTCTTTCTCTCTCACACCTGTTTTGTCCTCGTTCCCATGCCAGCAGCCGCGGAAAAGTGCCATTCCGAAACAGGAAGTGTCCGTCTCTCTCCGAACGCAAACATGTCTGAGGCCCTCCTGCTCTGTAATCACATGACTCACAATGACTGCCTGAGTTTACGGCGGCGAGCGGCGTTTAAACGTAAACGTTTGCAGTCTGGTGAAACTCTTTGAGTTCTTTTACAATAGGCAACCACAACTGGGGGTTTTACCTATTAAATCATGTGGCAGGTGACAATAATATGGAGGGGTTTTGTCTGTAATTTGGGTTGAACATACATAGCTGTTATGAATTACAGTAAAGGTACAATGGCGTTGGTGAAGTCTTTCTTTCCTTGATTTACCAGTGCAAAGTCTGAGACAAAAGCGACAAGTCTCGGATTGATACGTTTTTAGATTCTAGATTTTGTGTGCTTGTATCTTCTCCTCAGGCCAACGCTAGCTGTTACTGACACCAAAGTCGATGGTTTCAAAGTTGTGATCAAAGTTCTCTCACACACACACACACACACACATCAACCTCACTTTTCCTTAGAATCTCTGTTACCATAGAGATGGAATGTACTTGAGTTGAGACTCCCCAAGTGCATCCCCACCCCCCAACACACACACACACACACACACCAAAACCATCAGCTCCAAACTCTTGACCCCTTGACCTTATCCCTGTTCTCCCGGGTCACACTCTTAATCAGACATGTTGGGAGGGCATGAGGAATAAACTGACCTGGCACACTATTACCTATAGGTCCCATACACACTTTGATGAGAGAAGTGTTGTGTTTTGGTCGATTGTTTCTGTTCTTTTATCTTTGAGTTAAGTTTTGTTGAGTGGAATCGTGTTGTGTTGGTCGGTGGATTGTGAAATTAGTTAAATTGAGTCGAGAACATTTGTTTTGTGTCGTTCTCTCTCTTTGCAGACACACAAACACTTCGAAGGCATCATCAATCTTGTTGTCGGTTACTCTGAAAGCACAATTCGCCCCTTAAACACTTAAACCCCCCAGAGTTGTTTACTACTGGTGTGAAACTTGTGGAACTTGTCTTGTTAAGATCCGTCGCAGAGCGCTTCGTTCCCTTTGTTGTGTCGCGGTCCTGGCAGAGGCTTCGTGGCGGAGCGGCGCCTAATTGGAGTCGCGTAGACTGCGACACCCCACAGTACAGACGGAGGCTCTGCTGTCAGAGTTCCTTCTCATCCTCCTCTGTCTCACATCAAAAGAACCAAAACACAATGACAGCCATCTTTCTTTCTTTCTCTCAGACGCGTGTGTAGATGTGTTACACAGCCTATCCAAGGCGCCTCCGTAACTATGGAAACGTGGACGGGAAGGCGAGGAAAATACAGTGGTGTCATGTTTCTATAAAGGCCTGTTTAATCATGAGAAACGCTCCACTAGAGCTCAATAAGAAAGGATATAACTGTGCCAAATGAATTAGCGTGACACTACTGTCACCTAGTGGTCAAGAGCACCTATAGCACACAGGGAATGCTGGACCAGGAGGGGGAATGCTGGAAAACATAACATGAGTATGTAAGACAATTACTTTTTAAAACATTTCATAAGATTTATGACAATAATTTTTTTTAAGACTCCTTGTCAATGGTGAAATGTTCAGGAGTCTTTTCTTAAGCAGATTGACTATCACAAAACACACATTTTAAGGACAGAAAAGTTTAAAATATATAGTTATCATGTCATTGCAATGGTTCCAGAAATGTTTTTCTACATACCGGTAATTAATTTGCATTCCCCCTGATCCTCTACACACAGCCAGAAGCTCTGAGAAGCCATCATGTGGATGCAGACGCTGGCTACATGAGAGGAGGTTGGTAATGACTGAGGTGTGGTCCTCCCCAGCAGGCCTGGACATCTGATCACAACAGACAGGGGAGATGCTGGGAAGTTTAACAGCCTTCACTACTGCTCACCTTCCATGCAGGCAGGCAGGCAGGCAGGCAGGCAGGCAGGCAGGCAGGCAGGCAGGCAGGCAGACAGGCAGACAGGCAGACAGGCAGACAGACAGGCAGACAGACAGACAGACAGACAGACAGACAGACAGACAGACAGACAGACAGACAGACAGACAGACAGACAGACAGACAGACAGACAGACAGACAGACAGACAGACAGGCAGGCACAGTATTTATATTGTCAACATGTCTGACAAACCAGAAAAGCATATTAACAGTACACACTGAAAGGGTCTGCTTTTACCCTGACTACGCATGCCAACATAGATAGGATTATCACTGAGCCAGCAGTAAAACAGGTTGTCAGACACATACAAAAAACCACCCGGTCAGGACACAGATTGGTAAAACATTATTTAGCATTTTAGTTAAATATTCTGACTTGAGCCGTATCTCTTATGTTGCTGGTGACTAAAATAGACTGTATCTGCGTGGCTATCTATATCCAAAATACACACCCCTACTCCTACCATCTGCCCTTTCCAAACTGGCTGAACAGTTGTACACAGCGGCTTAACGTAGTGGCAGTTACACTCGAGTGGTCTGTTCCGATATATCGACTGAGCATCCTGTGTGTTTTCACGTGAGTAATCAGTCTTCCGTTAGTAATCCATTACTGTAGGCCGAGCTGTTGTGAACATTTGCTCTGACGAGGGCCACCAGAGATTGAAAGTGAAGAAATACTATAAAGGGACTGAAATTAAATGTAGCCTAATTTCTATAGCACATTTTACAGGTAGACCTAGGCTACACTGTCGGCCTATCAACGAGGCAGAAAACGTATACCTCCGTATGCGTGCGCCTCGTCCATTCATTCTATAAAGTGGGACAAGCTATCCCTTACTTCTCAGCGTGAGAAATACAAGGTGTGGCGTGTGAACGTGTGAACTGGTTGAAATGCGCGAGTCTTACGGTGAATGCGTGAGACTTGAGAGCCCTGCACCCTGCAGACTTTGACATTGTTTTCTACAATGCGCAACTTTCAAAATAAAAGCGCAACATCGGAAGTGCGACCCACCAGTCTATATGTGTATATCAGACATGCTTTACTTGTGTTCAGTGCTCAGTCTTGAAGCCTCCTCGTGGTGTGTAACCTTGTCTCTTGCCACACCTGGCTTCAACCACTCCTGTTTGGCACAGCGGTTTAGGATCTCTCACCCAGACATTCAATATTTGATACCTGCCCTAGTCGGTCTTACTCTTTGAACACTAATGAATGGTCAAATTCTATTCATTCAAAGGAACACAGAATATAAATGGGCTCAGTTGGGTTATCTCCTTTCATGCATTCATGGGCGACCGGTCTCTGCTGTCCCTTCCTCTAGCCCGGGGGTAGGCAACCCTGGTCCTAGAGAGCCGCTGTCCTGCATGTTTTAGATATTTCCCTGCTCCAGCACACCTGGTTCAAATGAATGGGTTGTTATCAAGCTCTGTGGAAGCCGGGTAACGACCATTCATTTGAATCAGGTGTGCTGGAGCAGGGAAACATCTAAAACATGCAGGACAGCGGCTCTCTAGGACCAGGGTTGCCTACCCCTGCTCTAGCCCACTGGCCTCTAACCACTGGCCTCTAGCCCACTGGCCTCTGACCACAGGACTCGTATCTGGCCAGCCTCTGTGGGATCCCCCTTAGATCTTATTATAGATTGGCTTTCTGACACGGGAAGAAAGCCAACTTGCCGCCCATCCAACCTGTCAATCAAGTTACAGTGGTCTATTCTAGGCTGTGCTGTGAATATGCAATCCCTCTCCCTCCCTCTCTCCCTCTCTCTCTCACACACACACACATGCTGCACAGTACTTTTTATGTTAGCAATCACATACTCAATGTATCTCTGTTTTCCCATTGGGCTTACCTTGCTTCTTTGTGAACCCCCAGTCTGACCGTTCCAGCAGTATGGGGGAGTCCGTACCCAACAGTGGATCTGACCTGGAACTGTACCAGACTAAATTTGACCCCAAGACCTACCTGGGGTACTGTTACCAGTTCGCTGAGACGTCGGGGCAAAAGGACAACAGCCGGTTTGTGACATTCGTGCTGTGTCAGCTTAGCAAGACCTTTTCAACCGGTAATTGATCAGTTGTATCACAGACAGTGATACAACTGTAGAAAATGAAACAACAGATGAAATATCGCGATTCCATGTAAACACCCTCGTGAATGATATGACTCCTCCTCCATCCTCCTCTCACCCCGTTCTCCTCGTCTCTGTCTTCGACGGCTGGTTTCCAGGGAAGTTCAGGGGTCAACGTCTGATCGAGGTCGGCACGGGGCCGACCATCCACACTCTGATCAGTGCGTGTGAGTACTTTGAGGAGATTGTGGTGTCCGACTACGTGGACGGCAACCGGGAGGAGATCGAGAGGTGGCTGACAGCCAAGCACGGCTGCTTTGACTGGGACGCCCACATCCAGTTTGTTTGTGACCTGGAGGGGAAAAGGTAGGGTGCATCACTCTCGCTATACATTTACATTTAGTCATTTAGCAGACGCTCTCATCGAGAGCGACTTACAGTAAGTACAGGGATATTCCCCCGAGGCAAGTAGGGTGAAGTACCTTGCCCAAGGACACAACGTAATTTGGCTGGGAATCGAACTAGCAACCTTCTGATTAGTAGCCCGCTTCGCTAACAGCTCAGCCACCTGACTCCCAGACTCCTTACATGTGAAATATAAACATGACATTTCTGTACATATCTGCCCTTGAAGGGTTAACAAGGGATAACAAACATACCAATCACTCAAACCATCTTGGAAAAGAATCGACCTATGCCTTGGTTCACCCCCGGAAGCAGATTACTGTACAAATACAGAGACAATACCCAAAGACAACATACATTCTGGTAGCAGCATATAAAGCCTAATGAGTCAAGTCTGTCTCTCAAATAGCTGTAGTGTACGATCCATCATTCTACAAATCTTCAAACGGTCCACGTCTCCTGTGCTTACCGTACACTCCACCCACTTCCCCAGGACGCCTGCCGTTGTGTCGGAGACCATTCGTCAGAGGGTCAAACAGGTCCTGAAATGTGACATCTGTCTGGAGAAGCCGTTCGCTCCGGCGACGGTGGAGCCGGCCGATTGCGTGGTGTCGTCCCTGTGCCTGGAGGCCGCCTGCAAGGACCGAGACTCCTACCGGCGCTCTCTGGGGCGCCATGGTGGGTCTGCTGGGGCCCCACGGGGTCCTGGTGCTGATCGGGGACCTAGATGAGACGTTCTACACGGTGGGGGACCAGAAGTTCCAGTGTGTGAGTCTCAGCCAGGCGTTCATCCAGGAGACGCTGTCCGAGCTGGGGCTCAGCGTGCTGGAGTTCACCCTGCAGCACGCGCAGGACCGCGACCAGAACCAGAAGTGTGACTACGAGGCCTCGTTTCACCTCATCGCCCGGAAGAACGTATGAACTGTGTGGACGGCGATGATACAGTTTGTACCTACTGTATACTGTAGTTTCTTGACAGAGTCTGGGGCTTTTGTGTAAGATACTTTCTCTATTTAATGAAATGATATGTATATGTTGACTTTGTACCTTTTGAGAACTACTGTCGAGACATAATCGTTTTTTTTTATTCCTTTAGTTACATGAATGTGTGCAGTGAGGGAATAAGCGCAGCTAGTTCAGGCATGGCAATCGGGCAGCGCGCGTCATCCACTCATTACCACACCTGTGTTAGCCAGCACAAGCCCATTGGGCCAAGTCCGATAAGACGGCATTAAAAGGCTGTGCGGATACGCACACACGCAGCCCAATTGTTGTATGATCAGTGCTGCTGCCACCCTCCACCATCCCCTTCTCCCCTTTGCTGTCTGTATGTTCTATCCATCAGGGGGATTATATCTCTATTGCTCCCTGCCTCATTATGTCATGTATGTATGTGTTGCATCGAGGAGGCAGGGAGTGCTTCCCTAGATCATCCACCCCACCAAAGTTAAATCTACATGTCCATGTCATGTAACAATAAATGCTCAAATCTAATACGTGATTGTCTTGACTGAACTAGTAACCTCTTTAATTAGCAACATATTTTATATATTTGCATGGCATCAGGTAATTCAGTGTCCAAGCCTAGTGATTTGTATGTGTAAAATGGTTACATAATTACCTTTCATAAGCAAATAAAGTGCACAGTTAATTTCTTACAAAATTCTGTAGCTTGATGGTTAGGTAAATCCTTACAAAAACGTATAGGAATACAGCTCGTAGGCCTATGGTTTCTTCAATCAGTCCAATGCTCGTCACTCACTGACAGCTTCATGTAATTACGCAGGCGTAATGGATTACTGTTGAAAATGTAGTGGACTACACATAGACATGGGGACTACAGATTTGTGGACCTCGCAATATCCGGTTAAGGACGATGCGTTTTATGAGGTAATTTACAGTAACGTCACACGAATTTATTGCGTGCCTCACATTAAATATAAAATGTTTAAATCGTATTATTATATTTAACTGATATCAATAATTACAAAAGTGTATATCTAAAAAATAAAATAAATACGCCTCAAAAAAAAGCAAAAGCCGAACGTAACAAGTGACGTGTACATTCGCAAGCTCCTTTTGACTTCCGGGTCCGTGTAAACAGTGTGCTAAGCAAATCAATTTCACATGAAAGATGTGGGTTTTTACCTTTTTTGGTTTATGTTTTTGTTCGAAATAGTAACATTCATTAGCGAAAAGCAGTCATGTAATAACCGTGTGTATGATTTTCTTCACCAGGTCTAAGGTTACGTTTAAAATCACTTTGACGTCGGATCCCCGGCTACCATACAAAGTGTAAGTGACAGATAAGCGATAAAAACATAAATCTTTTCGGATTTTGGCTTTCCTTACAACATGAATACAGTCAGTTAAAGAGCAAGCTCTTTAGGTGTGGCCAGCTACACAAATATTCGCGATATTAGCTACACAGTAGCCATGCAACACAGGTGCCAGCTGTTTTGCTGAAGCGGTCTTGAATGCATCAGCGGAATACATAAGTCAACGTTAACAAAACAATGTTTCAAGACATCAGCCTCTATATAGCAACTTTTCCAAGTAATGTTCATATTTCTAGTTGTTGGTCTTTATGAATTAAAAGGACATGTTTAAGAAGTTGGCTTAAAGTCAGCATTAACTTGTAATGAAGGACCGAAAGAGATATGTCTTAATATTAAGGCTATATAATATTGCATAGATGCTGATATTTTCTGTATTGTTTACATTTCAGACTTAGTGTTCCAGAGAGCACACCGTTCACAGCTGTGTTGAAGTTTGCAGCAGAGGAAGTAAGACACCTTTAAATATCTCTCAAGAATGGATCATTCTAGAACCGGATCATTCTAGAACAGGGTCCTTCTAGAACAGGGTCCTTCTAGAACAGGGTCATTCTAGAACCGGGTCATTCTAGAACAGGGTCCTTCTAGAACAAGGTCCTTCTAGAACAGGGTCATTCTAGAACCGGGTCATTCTAGAACAGGTTCATTCTAGAGCAGGGTCATTCTAGAACAGGTTCATTCTAGAGCAGGGTCATTCTAGTACAGGGTCATTCTAGAACAGGGTCATTCTAGAGCAGGGTCATTCTAGAACAGGTTCATTCTAGAGCAGGGTCATTCTAGAGCAGGGTCATTCTAGAACAGGGTCATTCTAGAACAGGGTCATTCTAGAGCCAGGGCCCTCCAACTGGAGAGCTTGTAAGGACTGTAAACGGATTCAGCTCATCAACCATCTAACTTGTGTATTAAATTAAGTTTCTACAAAAGAAAATCTACAGGACTGTTGCCCTCCATCCCCTTCCCCTCCATGTTTTGTGTGTGTTGGTATGTGAGTGAAAGAAGTATGCTACGCCTGTGCTTGGACAAAGCGTGAGATCTACATTTTAAATCGAGGCTCTGTTTTTTTCTAACCATAGTTCAAAGTGCCAGCTGCGACCAGTGCCATCATCACAAACGGTGAGACAACATGGTGGTCGTGTCTTAACTCACACTGTCTGTATCTGAGAGTGTTTGGACTTGTGGTGCATTAACAAGGAGTACATAACTCTATAACAATGCAGGTACATATTATGAACCACTGTGTAGTGGCATTGTTAAGGGTTTAATCGAATAGGTTGTTGCTGAGGGGTGAGTCACCAAAACAAGGCCGATATTACAGTCTAACCTATGTAGATCCTCCTCTCCCACATAGCCTACCTTGTCCTACAGCTTCAACCCATAACCCATCACGTCACATACTGTTATGTTACGACATAGTCATTTATACCAGTGAATGGTATTGTATTATCAATATAGTTCTCTACTAAATCATCTGTTAACCCGTATCATATCCACTCAGATCATGGTTGTAGTTGAACTGAGCGCTGGGTTTTCTATGATTTTCTTCTTCATGATCTATTGACTTAATGACGAATGTTGGTGTTAATGCTTCCTGTTTCCTGTTTCCTGTCGGTCTGCAGATGGGATAGGGATCAACCCTGCACAGACTGCAGGTGAGTTGTGCTGTGGGTCCGCCTCGGCTGAGACGTGAGCAGGCGGGTGTGTCCGTTCGCTAGGGCGTCATGACGATATTCACTCTCTTAACGAGAGATTGAGCACAGTGAATGTCTGTTTGATTGTATCTTGTCAAATCATGATTCTCATGTCCGGGACATTATTATACTGTACAGAGGAACCAAGATTGCACAATGATCATCCTCAGATCTTGTGATCTAGTGTTGAAATGTGTTTCTTTGATCTGTTTTCATTTTATTTTGAAGGAAATGTCTTCTTGAAGCATGGCTCTGAATTGCGCATCATTCCAAGAGACCGAGTTGGAGGAAGAGGACTCTACCTTTCCCCCAGAACATCCTAGTGACTCACCAACCAGAAAACAACGTCAACTTTTACCTGGGAAACAAATGTTTGCTTGTGTGTGTGTGTGTGTGTGTTAGTGTGTGTTTGAGACATCGACCCATGCATGTCAATAAACTACAGCACAGGCTTTTCAGCTGTGTCTGTATTTACCAGGAGATCACAGGGCCGTCCTCGACTATGGAAACACACAAACACACACCTTGATTTAGTATTAAATAAGTACTTGGACAGACTCATGGAAGACAGGAGTACTTAAAGTTAGCATGTTTTTTTTGCATATTTAAGTTGGAACTGTAAACAAATAAATCTAACCATGAAACATTAAATTGGACTTTTACATATTGTGCTTTGTACCTGTAACAGTCATTAGTTGTCTGCGTATATCTTTAGTACACAATGATCAGCTTTTGTTCAACTTTGATGAATGCTGTTGGTTTTCATCAGAGCAGGTGAAACAGCGGTCTGGGTTCCAGGATTGGGTTAATCTGTGTCTGTGAAACTGACCTAATATCATTCTTTATTTTCAACAAAACAGTTTGACTCATTGCCGAGAGCGTTTTATGTGCCGTCATTTCAAGATTTATTTGAGGACACATAAGAAAACTATAAATTGATTCTTGGTCTGCTTGTTAGTCTGCAAATCCTTAGGATTTGGGGATCAGAAATGATGAATAAATTGTAAACTGCATTGTGATGAACTTTCTCATGGCTCGTTGCTGCCCTCTGTCTAATATAAATGATACTGCAGTTCAGACCAATTTCTATTCCGTGCATGTCAGTGTGGTTTTAGTTGTTTGAGTTTTTTGTTTGTAAGATTTAGTATAATCTTCCAAAAATCAACAATATACAGAACAAATAAGTGAGAAGTGGACAAGAACAAATGTACTAAAACAAAGACAAATATTTATGGAATTAAAGAAAACAGCATTACAAATTATATTAATAATTTAAACCAGAGTTAAAGGCACAGTAAAATATAACCGTTCTGTTTAACAAATGACATTTAAATATACCCTTCGAAACTTCGAGTTTTGTAGATTTATATACAGTATATATGTATAGCTGACTATATCTAGATATCATTCTATGCCTATCCTACACTCAAGTGAAATCTGAGGCCTACATTGGTTGATGATGTGACAAGGTGTATTATCAAATTGTGTTAATCATTCCACTATTCAATTTTATGGTTAGTTATATGATTGCATTTTCCTATTACTCTTGCTGAAATCATCAGTAATCTTTTTTTCTTCTGCTTTCTGAGTTTTAGCAATTTGGCAAATGATGTGCTTTCCGTAAGATGGAAAAGGGCGAGTCCGCTTAAACACTTAGTCTTTCACACTGGGGTTATTGTGGCCAGGGGCACTGTTTGCTGACACTTTTGATGCAAAGCAAAAGCTTGAAGATGAGCTTCATAACCTGCATGAGATCTAACCCTCGCCCTAACCTTTTTATTAACAATAATATACAAAATATCTCAAGAAAATCTGTTTTCCAGGTTGAAATATTTTGTAACAGGCTGTTCTGCGTTGTTTTTAGCAAATAATATTTGAGCCCCCTAACTGTTTTAAGTTTAATGGCATATAGACTGAGGGAAGTAACCATGTTTTCTCTTAAAACCATGACTCTGTCATGCATCAAGCATAACCTTTTATTTGCGCTTTGTTCAGACAGATATTTAATTACCAACTGTCCTGATCTGAGCCTCATTTTGATCCAAATGAAAACCTTTTTATAGTAGTGTTTTCAATTCCTCCCATCAGTGAGGGCCTGAGGGCTTGGTGTGTATTTAGAATGCAAAGTTTGGTTTCTAGTCAGATAATTTTGTTTTGACTACAGTGTTTGATTTTGGGTCAAAAGTCAAGGGTTTAGCCAGCGTAAGTATGAAAATGTGTGTTTAGAGTTTGGAGAAACCACAGTACACATTCAAAAAATGTGTCTTAGCAATTGTGAAAAACTGTCAAACAAAACCCAAGAGAATACGCTTTGTCAGCATGTGTATCATCCTTTATCATTCCCAAATTGCTTAGTAGTTCACAGCAATGGTAATCACACAGCTGACACTGTGACTCTGTGGTTTACACTAAAGATTGTTAACAGAATCTGTCAAAGTTGTCTGCGTTTACTTGCAAACATCATCAATTCAGTTTGCCAGCATTTTGTCGTTAAAGCAATTTGTCAGTTGAAAATTGTTTGCAAACAAGGCGGTCAGCAAAAGATTGATAACTGATAAATTGGTTCATGCAAGTTTTATTTTCCTGACAGTTGACAACACAACTTTTGATATACGACGATTAAAGTTTGTAGTGCGATGAATGGCTGAATGTAGCGCCCGTAATGCAAATACAAATGTAATACAAATCCTGACGGGACGAACGAGATCAACGGAACTTTTTGGAACATTCTGAAGAGCCGTATAATAAATGCAAGATATCAAAATTCAAGCTTGTCTTGTGAGGGAAATGTATTCAATCAGAAAAAAACGTAATTTCAATGTTGTCAGCTTGATAGGAAGTCAATAAAGGAGCAAGAAGGCTAATTTTCCTGGCTCTTGGAAAGGAGGCTCGCTGTTAACGCTAGCTAAGCACAACACCTGATCGCAGTTGTTTACAGCAGTTACAGCTGTAAAAGTATAACGTTAGCTACGTGGTACAGTACACTAATGTAAGCTATAGCAAACAGTACAATACCTGTCTCTTCTGGCAGATGAGTGCATCCTTCACCGGCTGGTCGAAAAAGACTTGTAATTTTGGGAAGTTTGGCATTTAATTCAGAAATTTTCTATTTTGAATGCCGCTTTTGGGCACCGCTTTTAAATGTTTGTTTCATTTTTCCTATGCTACGCTACAATTAGCTACCTGCGGGCTCGCGGGTCTGTGTGACCATATGACCTACTTCGTCACGTCACTTACCTAGCTAACAAAGAAAGCACAATTAAATATAGTTTTCTTTATTTGTATATCAACTCTGGAAACACAGACAAGACAATAAGACCATAGTGTGCATCCCATGTAATTCTAATTGGATAAATAAAAACCAAAAAACGGGGGGCCTGCCACGCGAGTCGCGGTGCTCTTTACGGTAATCTCGGTACCGTACGGGCCTGCTTTTGCAATAAGTATTACTGTCCACGATTACTTACGAGCAAGTAGCCTACTGGGTTCCAGTCAATGACTCAAATGCCCCAAATTAGTGCTTATGCATTGTATTGTGATTCTTTGAAGAGAAGCTTAAATAGACTAAATAGTCCACACTAGTCCATAGTCTACTAGTCCATTGCTGAACTATAACTGTCCTTAGAGAATGGCCTCCAGGAAGATGAGCTGACAGTTAGTTTTTTTACTGGGATGTGGCTTTGCATCAGGCAGTTCTTCACCTCTTAGCAAGGCGTGAAAGTCGTCTGGTGGGTCAGATTATCCCTTACTCAAGCTCTCTTTTTAGCAGCATTGGGTTTTTTTGTGTTCCCCTGGTACGACTCTGTGCCCCGATGCACAAATCTCAAAGAAATTGACGGTGTTAGTGAGATATATATCATGAGATCAAGGTCAAGAGTCACAGTGCAGAGCACATTTAGTCATTTAGACGCTCTTTACCAGAGCGACTTACAGTAAGTACAGGGACATTCCCCCCGAGGCAAGTAGGGTGAATTGTCTAGCTCAAGCTTCTGATTACTAGCCCGACTCCCTAACCGCTCAGCTAACTGACCCCCTGTTTGTAACTTTGTGAATTTCTTATGCTTTTTATTTGCACTTGCTATCAAATAATAGGATGTCAGATACCGCTCTCATGACCAATACATCACTGTTGTGCTTTAGATAGTTGAGAACATTATATTTGTGCTGTTGTAACTGAGATGTTATTGTTGTACAGTAGTTATTATAGGGTAGTATTATTCACAGTGCCAAGTAACTGAGATGTGTTTACTGTGTGCTGTTCCTTGACTGTCCACCCAAATAATGTTAGAACTGATCCATGGTCTTCTGCCATGCTTTCTATGTACCCTATTTATACCACTTTGTATAAGAGCGTCTGGTAGATGAATATAAAACGAAGAACACAAATAAGATACCAAATGTTTATTTATTATTGCAGAATTAGTCAATCTTCAAAGATAGTAGAATTTTTTGCTTGATGTACAATTGAGTTATGATGTGTTCTGTGAACTACAATGCAAAGCGAAGCACACTCTTTTTTGTCAAATTTCATTATCATAACAATAATTCTGTACTATTGTAACAACTCTAGTTGTTAAACACACTACAGGTTAATAAAACTGCTCAGACAGAGCACTCTGCTTGCCGGTGATGCTTGAAAATTTATTATGGACATTTTTCAGACTTTCAATGGTCGAGTACATGTCAGACCCTTGCATCAGTAATTTCATTTTTCCATCACCTGCAGCTTGAAGACAAAGACCCACAACTTCTTTCATCACATTAATCATTGGCTCCAGGAAGATAACTCGCTGAGAGGTGTTAGTCAGAACAACATCAGCCCTGCCAGACAGACCACTGAGAAAGTGGACTGCTTCTCTCAACTTACTCTGAAAACCCGCAACTTTGGGTCGTTTAATTTTGACTTCTCTCAGACTGATGAGGTTTTTCTGAATTTTATCCTGATAACTTTCAATCTTGCTTTTATTCTGCCACTTATTTTGCCTTCTGAGGGTTAACTGATGCTCCTTGGATTTCACCAAGGAAGCAAAATTGTTAACATTTCTTTGAGATTGTTCTGCTTTCCATTCAGATTGTTCCATATCGATATGCCCAACACCCACCATTGTAGCTCCTGTTAGAGAGAATGAGATTAGTCAAGCTTTGGCATTGGCAGTTTTGCATGAACATGACCAAAAAAGTCAATTACATTTTGTATCTCTTTAGGGTTTTTGTAATATAATATGTAACAAAGATATTCCTGAACTACTTTCTTTAGTAATAATTCGTCATTTAATAGTATGTGTATCACACTGGTTGTGTTGAAGGATTCAAACATTTTACCTATAATGGTTCCAATGAAAGGAATAAACATCAGACCAATCCCGACATCTCTCACGGTTTGGCTTTCTCTTGCTTGGTCCCTGCAGTGATTCAGGTGACGCTCAGCAGACTCTTTCTCATTCTTAGCTTTCTGAAGAGCGTATTTGTAATCAGACATACTGTCTTCAATAGCTTTACACTGAGTTTCTAAATTAGCTAAATCTGTCTGCAGGGACTGACGTTTTGACTCAAGTTTTCCTTTCCTCAGTGTCAACTCCTCAGTGTACTCGTCCACTCTGTCTAGATGGGATTTAGCAACCGTTTCTGCTTTGTTCAAACTTGTCACGGCTTTCTGAATGCCTTCCTTGAAAGTTGATTTATTTGAATAGTCAAAATTGAATAAGGTATCACACACATCACTAAATTGGAACAATCCATTTTGAAGGTGTGGGACGACTGCTTTAACAAAGTCCTCCTCAGACAGCATCATTCTGTAAGTAAAAATCATACAAATAGAGTTTCAATTGACTGCATTAATGTTAATGCAGTAACTGTAATATAAATAATATCTGCTAATACCCATTTACAATTATATCATATTACAGTGCCTTTCTACCCTGTCGTCCCAGAACTTAGCATCTTGCACAAAACTGTGGTAAAACTTGAGAACCCTGTTAACAGAGTGATATTTTGTGTATGAATAAAGAAACTCACTGTATACAGACTGAAAGCTTCTGTCTCTCTCTCTCTCTCTCTCTCTCTCTCTCTCTCTCTCTCTCTCCAAGTCTTGGGATGTATGGTGTACTGCCAAGGGAAAAACACAAGTTTTATACTTTCCTGTTGTAGGTTGTGTCACAATCTGTAAATTTGCTGACATAGTGCATAAGTATTTTCCAATAGTTGATAGTTGCAAAGGCTTTCAAGAAGTAACGACCGTTGCATAATTACGTCACGTGTTACGGGCACAGACATAAAAGACAGGGACACAGAAGTGTTTAAACCACACCTCATCAAGAGAGAGATCCTCAACACCTCAAGAGCAAGACAAAGAGATTGTGAACCACCAGCAGGTAAGACAAATACATTTTAAGGGGTATGTGGTTTTAACTACTAACTAGCATTACACCTTTTCATCTAACCATGCAGTATGATCGTATCAATCGAAGTCGTATCAATATTTTAAGTCTTATTCCGGTTAAAAGCTGCTGTGCAAAAGTATCTTTGTGGATCATAAACGTTTTCTAATAATCTTATTGGCTAGAAACTAACTGATTATATGACAGTATTGAAAGGAAAGAGCAAACACCTTTTTAAGTCATCAAGCCATTTTCAGCCACTGCTTTTCAAATACATATTTAAGTAGTAATATCTATTTTATTGTCTTGCTTACCTTGAATTAAGAAAAGTACACATTTGAAAAAAAATGTTTGTCAGAGCCGAGCAATTCAAGACATTTACTGTGTATTTATTGGATGACAATTAGGTTATTTTTGGAGTAAAATCCAAGTGGATGAAATATCCTGTTTATGTCAAAGCTGATCATGTGCGACATGTGTTGAACTACCATCATTTTATTCCAATTCATGAAACAACTTACTTTTAGTTGGGCTTACACAAATCATGTATGTATGTATGTAAAATCATGCCCTTAATTTTATAAAAATAAATAAATAAATGCCTTCCACTTTCTAACTTTCGAACACAGTCTTTACAGGCTGTATATTTTATGTCAAATATGAACATGACAGCTTTCTTCCTTATGTCGTTGCCAGGCACACATATAAAAGAAAGGGACACAGAACTGTTTAAAACCACACCTCATCAAGCTACAGATCCTCTAAACCTCAAGAACGAGCCACAGAGATTGTGAACCACCAGCAGGTAAGACACATTCGTTAAGGGGTATGCGGATTTAACTACTTACTAGCATTACACCGTTTCATCTAACCATGCAGTATGATAAGACGTAACAATATTTTAAGTCTTATTCCGGTTAAATGCGGAGGCAGTCTCTTTGGGGATCATAAAAGTGTTTTCTATCTTATTGACTAGAAGCTAACTGATTATATGACAGTCTTGAAAGGAAAGAGCAAACATCTTTTTAAGTCAAGTTTTTTTAACATAATATTCAATATGTTAATTCTTTTTATTTTCCCGCTTACCTTAAATTAAAAAACATAGAAGTTTGGAATTATACATTTTGTCATAGCCGAGCAATTCAAGACATTTCCTTTTTATTTATTGTATGACAGTTTGGTTCTTTCTGGAGTAAAATCCCAGTGGATGAAAGATCCTGTTTATGTCAAAGCTGAGTGATGTGTGACGTGTTGAACTACCATCATTTTATTTCAATTCATAAAACAACTTACTTTTAGTTGGGCTTACACACATCTTTTTTGTATGTGTGCATGTAAATCATGACCTTAATTGTATTTGTTTTTAAAAAGCTGCCCTCCACTTTCTAACTTCTGTCTATGTTCACTATAAACACAAATAAACACAAATAAAACAGAGATGAAACAGCTCATAAGAAGACTACAAAACACAGTCTTTAAAAGCTGTATATATTATATTATCGTCAAATATGGACATGACAGCTTGTTTAAGCACAGGACATACAGAAGATACATTTGGAAAAATACTTACAATAATCAATATAAGTCAATGTAGTAATACAGTTTGACAATAACAATAGATGTAGGATATGAATAAGGTATTATTGGTCAAGCTTTTGTGTACAGTTTAGACACTGTAACATAGCATGCATGCATTTAGTAGACAATTTCAAGACATTGTATATTGGATAGAAGGATGGTAAAGTTAGTTGTTAGAAAGAACTGGGTAAGCATAGAAATAATTTACCTGTAGTGCCATTAACTTTATTGGCTACTAAGGAAAGTCGCTAATATTTTCTTAAATAAAATAAATGCAATTCAGTTAAAATATGTAAATGTGGCAACAGTTTCATGTAAGCTTGTACAATATTGTGCTAAAAGGAAGCAATAAGTTAGACAGATAAGTAAGATTTTTTCTTTTCCTTTCCTTAGGAGCAATGTCATCCAAAGATCTTGTCAAAGCTACCAATAGCTTAGTAAAAGCATCTGACTGCAGGGAAGACACTGCTCTGCTAACTAAAGCTAATGCTAACTGGGAGGAGTACTTGACTCCTGCCCCAATGTCAATTGCTTTTCTTGGAGAGCTTGTCTTCATTTCTGCCAAACAAGACTTCTCTATCAAGGATGGTGAACCAGTTGGTGGATTTCAATTGATCAAATATCCAGACTCATTCCGTGCCTGCCTCATGCAAGTGTGCAATTCTGGTTGGCGAGCATTCAATGAAGCCCACAAGAGCATGGACAAGATATGCTTGCACACTAGAAGTGTGCCTGCATACATGAAGAGGGCAGTGCAAATACTTCTTCAAGAAGATGATGTCCTCATTGAAAACCTTCTTCCTGATGTTTTGGAAAACATTTCCACCATATCACAGGAGTGTGTGTCATTGGCCAAATCCTCTGAAAAGAGGTTCACTGATGTCACCGAGTTGATCTCTGAGCTTCTAGAGACTTGCACAAGTGCTAAACAGAGCTATGGCAAAAATTTGGAGGATGTTCGAAGAACTCTGGATGAAGAAAAACAAAAAAAAATCATGTTTGAAGAGGATGAAAAGCGAGCTCAGGAAGAGTTTAAGAAACAGGGTAAGCTGGTAGAAGAGGCTAATCGAATGTTCCAAGGGGCAATGGATTCATTGCCATCAGGATGGGAGATGATTGGGATGAACTTTGTTGAAGGATTGACAAATTCTGTGAATGCTATTCTCGGAGCCGGCATCAGTAACTTGACAAATCCTCTCGGTTCAGTTACTGATGGAATTAAAAGTCTTGTAAACGATGTAAACCCACAAGGGGGACCAGCCGCAGTAGGACATCGTGAAAACAGGGCAAGTGACATTTTTAGTAAGTCTTGTCTCCTTCTGCCTGCTGTCCAGTCTTTGAGCAGCTTCATTCAGGAAGATCAAATCCAGTGGACAAAGATTGTTGACCCGTCAACTGGGAAGTCTATGTGTGACTGGATAAAGGAGCAAGTTGAAAACATGAAAATAACTGATGTGAACGAAAGTCCTGCAAAACGCCTTGCTGTAAAAATTTGTCAACAAGCTATTTCTATCTGCTCTGACCTGACGCAAATGACCCCTGAGGGGCAGCATGACGATGTCGACAAGAACAAAGCTCTGGTCCAGCGAATCAAAGAGCTTCTGAAATCTGCTCAGCAATTTGATTCTATGGGGAAAAAAGAATCCAATACGTCCTCTTTCCCAGTCCAACCTCCTGCGATGGCAAAAGCCCAAAGCAACAAGTCATCATCGGCAGCTGAAACAGCAACACAAAATGCCCGTTTCCGCATTGAGCAGATGAGAATTCAACTTGATCAGGCCAGGCAGCAATATGAAAAATCTTTGGACAAAATGGAACAAAAGAAAAAAGAACTAACAGAGACCCTGATGAGTTGAGATCCTGTGAGGTCAAGGAGATTGATTTTGAGACCACTATCAAGCTTCTGGCCATTGGTCTCAAAGCCATGGGAAGTTTGCAGGAGAAGTGGCGTAAAATGGTGCAGTTCTTCCAGATGATCTCAAACATCATTGACACTTCCCTGAAGACATCTCTAAAAGACTTTGTTGACACAGCTAAAAAGCCATATCCCAAAAACATGAAGTATTCATCCAAAATGTTTTTGCAAGATGTGCTATACCAACAGGCTTTTCAAGCATCCAACATTGCCAACCTGGTTAACATGATCTCTGGAACCTACACTGAGATCTCCAGCAAGTACTTGATGGATCGAGTCGGCAGCCTGGGTAGACTCATGGCCTTGGATCCCGAAGACAGTCAGTTTGAAGTAGAACGACGGGCCCTGGCTGCATCTTGTGACGAGGCAGGAGAATGTATTCGAGATCTTGTCCTGACAAACAAAAAACAGTACGATTTAAAAAGCAAAGCAAGGCTCCTGAAAATCGAAAACGAACTGAATGCTGTTTTGCCTCCACCATCCAAGGAGGAGCAAGAGGATATTAAGGAGATCAGAGATGCAGTGACTGAAGGATTCAAGGACGATCCAGACATCGATCAGTTTTTCTTAAAGAGCTGCTAAAAGCAAACTCTTTGCCCACCCCCCAAAACATCATTAGTTTTCAGCTTGTTTGGTCATATTTAACATATCAGACATTTTACATTTCAATCATTAGCTTTCAATAATAGGAATATCTGGATTTAGGTGCAAGGTAACCACATTTAGTTACCAGGTATGCAGCAACAATGATACTTCTATACCTATTCAACACAAGTTTTAATAATTAATATAGTCTTTCTTAACTTTTGTATTTCATTACCTTTTAGTGTGAGATTATGCCTATACATTGCTATTTTTGCTACTTTAATGATCGATAATAAATTAGTAATTGAATTGAAAATTTTCATCCAGACCCTCTGTGTCTGTGTGCCTATTAATAAAATGTGATTAGTAGATTTAAAATATGACTTGTTATTAAAATACATGTTAAATATGTAAACAATCCAGTAATTACAATTTACTATTACAATTGATGCTTTACCTGAAATGTAAAAATAGTATATATGTGGCCACACCATTAATTTGTATTTCTGCACCTCCGTAATTCCAAATGTTATGATTTCTACGTGTTTTTCTGAAAGGACTTGCATATGATTCCTTCAACTCCCAGGTATAAGATGTGTTAAGAGTAAGCATTCTTATTTCACATTTATTTTTATTTTTATCAAACCCCATCTTGTCTGTGCTTAAGAGCAGTGGATGGGGCCTTTCCTGTGTGTTTGAGTAGGATATAATCTGGACATAATGTGTGGAACTATACTGCTTTTCTTTCTTTTAATCATGTTACGTTTGTATTACTGCTTACTTTTCAATTAAATAATCAATAAGACATTGTGTTTTATGCATTTTCTAATTAAATGAATACTTTACAATCCATCTTTCTCTCTCGTCTCTTCCTTCCTCTCTATTGGTGGACTGCTGACACAAGACACTGTTAAAGTGGAGATGCTGTCAATCTTTTTCTAAACAAAGGGATGATTAATTCCTAAATACAAAATAAACCAATACAAAGGGACACCTTGAAAAACAATCACTTTATGCAGAATGTTTATTGACAGATTTTGGGAGTTGTAGAAAATATTAGACTTTAGATTTGACTTATTTCAGTATTAGATTCATTACAAAGAAACAACATATGCTTGAATATTTTTTTTAATCACTAACACAAAACCTACATCCAAAACCCTAAGACCCTTAACATGTTACATTTAAATGCAAAATAAAAAACAATTAAGAGGTCAAATAGGAGAAAGCGAAAAATTAAAAAGGTGAGAAAGGTGAATTCCTTCAATCCTGACGACAAGATGGAGAACCTCTGAACGCAGTCTGGATCCTAGTATTCTGTAGACAGAAGGTGAGGACAAAGACACTCATTGAAAGACAGTTAATACAGTATAAGTGTCTCCATAGACAACACAACACTCATTTAAAGCTCACCACCAGGTTTCTTGGTGCAGATGAAGTTGAGCTTCTCTGCCTGGTGCTTGCCCTCCCACTGCTGTGGCCCCTCCCTCGGCATGGCACCTGCCTTCTTACACTCCTCCCAGATGCTCCCGTGGCCCGGGGCCCAGTTCTCGTAGCACAGGGCATGTTGAGTCACCCAGAACCAGACCTGCAGTGCACAGGTGTACCTCAGGCCCAGCCAGACATAGGGGGTGGTGGCGTTTCTGGCCCGACGTTGCACCCAGTGCTGGATCCTCTCAGAGTGGATGGACACCAGATCCCATCCCTTCTCTCTGCAGTGGTTCAGGGCTTCCACCCAGGTCTTGTTCTCACGCACCAGGACCAGGTCGTCTGGAGGGGGAGGTGAGGAGAGATGATTACATCTTCATCATTCTCAATGGCAGGATTACTCTGCCTAAATCTGCTTCTCTTTTCTGACTCAAACTTAACAAGCTGTTTTACATCATCATGCACAGTTTAGGTAATGGATGAGAATACATTTGAGTTTTGTCATCTTACCATCATAGCAGATGAATGGTTGAGCCGAGTTACATGATTTATCAATCCAGCGTCCAGATTGAATGTTCATCATCACACACTTCTCATCGTCTCCTCCATTGGGCTCTCCATTGTTCCAGTATGGGATATGAAAGTCACTCTGGTCAGACCATTGCCACTTCACTCTACTCAGGCCAATCCAATATTCATCACCACAAGGATCAGTGCCTAGTGCATGGAATACTGACTCATGCTCTGTCTGGTTTCTCACACTGGCCAGGTCTGTGTGATTCGCCCGACAGTAGCTCTGAGATTCCTTCCATGTCTTTTCTTCATGGATGCAGATGTACGGATTGGTAGTGTTTCTGCCTGTTAAAGATGAAATTAGTGAATCGATTTAAAACGAATTACTCAAGTAGAAATGGAGAATTACATCAGTTGTTAATTGACTTGAATAATCTTTTGTGGACAGAGATTTCCACCCTGTTCAGTCTGTCCATGTGACTGACCATGTGATCACCTGAATGACTAATGTGTGAATAGACAAAAATACAGACATACAGCTCAAATAAATAAGCAGTGAACTGAACATGAATGGATATGAAGGGATGTGTTTTCAGAAATTACTTTTTACCAACCACATCTGTGTTGTGTTTGCAGCCTGGCTAAACGTCTTTACACTGTCAAATACAGGAACTTAGAATGTTTTATTGGTAAACACAGTCAGTATATTGTCTTTATCGTTGAAGGTAGAAGGACAACAATTTGTCATACTGGTGTAATGACTAAAACTGAAATAAAATGGAAAACAAAAGAACATGATACTTTTCTCCACTCACCATCATAGCAGACAAAATATGTATTTTCTGAACATAAAGCCTTTGTCCAGTTTCCACTTGTACTATTCAGTCTCACACATGTCTTATTTTCTTGAGAATATTTGTCAGTTTGTCCAACAGACCAGGGTGCGTCGGTAGGATGACATGGCTCTTTCTGACAAGAAAGTACTTCACCATTGTGAGACCAGGTCCAAAGGCCCCTATACAACCCAATCCATGCATCACCAGTTTGATCAGATATGGATGTATTGTAATCATAGGTGGCCAGGTCAGTGTAATTCTCTCTGCAGTAACTCTGTGCTTCAGTCCAGTTCCTTTTCTCATTCACAAACTTATAATGGAAAGAGAGACATGAGGGGAGGATGCTGAGTCCTGTGGAGAACACACACAACAACACAACTGTCAATCAAACAGATCAGTGTTGTACAGGTATTTATGATCTTAGCTGCTTGATATGTCACTGTGCAGGCTTGTCTGTTCCAATAGGCTTTTAAACATTAATGCAAAGCCTTCCCACCTGAATTTTTTTTTGTTGACATTGAATATTTTATTTGTTATTGTGTTTCTGGTTTCAAGTCCGATTTCATATAAAAAACAATTGAATGCATTGGAGCGATCAGTATTTCTGAATACTAACACACAGACTGCTCTCACAGACATAAACAAAACACACACACAGTTAAAACACACACACACACACATGCAAACGTACCTGATAAAAAAAGCAACATGAGTAACACAGATTTCGCCATCACTGTAGATTTGAAGAAAGGAAATCATCAGATAAAATATAACATTGTTTTAAGTCAGTAAGAAAAGCTTATGGTAACATTGTACAAGGCTGTATTAACTACTCTGTAGCAAATGTGCATTATCAATAGTAAGAATCTTGCAATTAATAGGAGCTATGTTTACACTTCTGTTTATCAGTACTTGGTAAGAGGGAGGGGAGGCTTTTCCAGGGTTAAGTGGAGGTTAACATTAATCTTGTTTTACATTTAGTCATTTAGCAGACGCTCTTATCCAGAGCGACTTACAGTAAGAACAGGAACATTCCCCAGAGGGAAGTAGGGTGAAGTGCCTTGCCCAAGGACATAACGTTGTTTTTCACGGCGGAGACTCGAACCGGTAACCTTCTGATTACTATCCCTATTCCCTAACCGCTCAGCCAACTGACCCCCTGTTTTGGTAACAAAACTACTTTAACTGCCCTTTTACAACATCCAAAACCCTTACATCCCACCTCCTTATTACATGTTTGTAATAACTTATATCACTATCACTTAACATCATCATTCATATCAATTACCATTGATATGTTGTTTTTTTATGTTCTAAAATGTTTTTTTAATAATATCAACAATGTTGAATGAATCTTACCTGATGTTGGGTGAGTGAATGCTGTGGGTGCTGCTGATGTGAGCTCTGACCTGCTGTCAGTGTCTCCTCCCCACCTCCCTGGAGAGTGTTTAATACCTCTACAGAATGTCTGATTCATGCTCCCAAAAGATAACGTTTTTCCATAAAATAATTTGCATCATGAGCAAAGAGCGTCTCTGTGTAATGATGACGTTAACAGGGGAATTTATGTTCATGTTATTTTGCTTGAAAAGGCATGAAACAGTACAGTAAGTAAATGAATGCAAATTCACCCACATGCATTTCAAACATACACACGTACACATGAGCAAATACACAAATCCAGTACAGGTGCAAATGCCACCACACGCATGTGAGGACTAGCACAGGTACTGTACGCACAGGTACTGTACAGGTACTGTACGCACTAACAGGTGTCTCTCTGTGAAAAATGAAACATTAGATTCTGTGTTGGGAAACATTTCTATAAAGCGCATTTCATACCAGAAGGCAACACAATGCACAAGGATGTAGTATAATAGACTGTGCAGTATGTTTTACAAGACTGCTTCAAGGTCCAGTATGATTGAGTAATCTGTCAGCCTGGTTTATGTCGCCTCATAAAAAAAGACATCCACAAATGACAGATATGAAGTCTGTCATGGAAAGTATAATCGTTTATTTTTGTTACCATACTGCTAGTATTGAAATCTGGAAAGATATCAGGAAAAGGGGATTTTGATGTCAGTGGAAATAGCAGCAACCTAATTTAGGGATCTTCCCTAGACAGTGAGTCATGATGTGTTTGAGAGTTAGAGAGAGAGAGAGAGAGGTTTAGAGAGAGAGAGAGAGACAGAGAGAGAGAGAGAGAGATAGAGAGAGTGAGAGTGAGAGTGAGAGTGAGAGTGAGAGAGGAGAGAAACAGAGTGTGAGAAAGAGAGACAGAGACAAGAGAGAGAGAGAGAGAGAGAGAGAGATAGAGAGAGAGAGAGAGAGAAAGAGAGAGAGAAAGAGAGAGAGGAGCTAGGAGGAGGAGCTTTCACGCTGAGGCTCTCTGTCCAGTTATTATCCCAGGGGGAAGCAGCTTGGTCTGGGGATGTGATCACACATTCCCCCTGTCACACCTCCATCTCCATCTGCTGGACAGTTTGAGTCTTCACAACGGTTTGTTGCTGAAGCATCCTTTCTGGTTTAAAATTTATATTTTTAAAGGCTGTTTATTCGATTTCAGTGAACTGCTGACATGGCATATTGTTAAACTGGATGTCTGTTTATCTTTTCCTCAAATAAGGAATACTTGATTCCCACAGTAAACAAGAATAGAATGACACTTTCACAAACCATCACTTCACACAGAATGTTTATTGACAAAAATAGAAAAAGGTTTACAGCATATTCAGTATATTACGATTTTCAGTTTTCACTTCTTCACAAAGAAACAACAAAGAGCCTAAATATAACCTTAAAATCACTAACATATGAAATCCCCAAATCTAAAACCCTGAAACATAAACATTAACATGTGAAATTAAGAATAAATCAGACAAATTAGGAAATAGTAAAAAGTTAAAATAGCAAAAACACCAAATAGCTGTTTGCATTCCCGTCTATTGTTTCAAGCAGGTGATTATGACAAGATGAACTGGACATACGTAGTTTGAATCCTAGTAATCTGTAAACAGAGAGAAGAGAGGAATCACTCCTACAATGTAAACCTGTTCAGGTGGGGGAAAGTGAGCGAGCAGAAAGAGAGCGAGAGAAAGAGAGAGAGAGAGAGAGAGAGAGAGAGGGAGAGAGAGAGAGAGACGAGAGAGAGAGAGGGAGAGAGAGAGAGCTAGAGAGAGAGAGAGGGAGGAGAGAGAGAGAGAGGGAGAGAGAGAGACACTCATTGAAGATAGTTAATACAGTATAAGTGTATTAAGTATAAGTCATTTCATGCTCACCATCAGGTGTCTTGGTGCAGATGAAGTTAAACTTCTCTGTCTGGTGCTTGCCCTCCCACTGCTGTGGCCCCTCCCTTGGCATGGCACCTGAGTTCTTACACTCCTCCCAGATGCTCCCGTGGCCCGGGGCCCAGTTCTCGTAGCACAGGGCATGTTGAGTCACCCAGAACCAGACCTGTAGTATACAGGTGTACCTCAGGCCCAGCCAGACATAGGGGGTGGTGGCGTTTCTGGCCCGACGTTGCACCCAGTGCTGGATCCTCTCAGAGTGGATGGACACCAGATCCCATCCCTTCTCTCTGCAGTGGTTCAGGGCTTCCACCCAGGTCTTGTTCTCACGCACCAGGACCAGGTCGTCTGGAGGGGGAGGTGAGATGATTACATCGTCATTAATCTCAATGCCAGGATTACTTTGCGTAAAAATTGGCCTCAGTCTGACTCAAACTTTAGAAGCTGTTTTACATGAATACCTGAATACATGAATAATAGTAACAAATGATGCTAACACACTATAAATCATCAATGAGAATGTTACAACTGAGTAATCTTACCGTCGAAGCAGATAATTTTTTTTTGTATTCTTTTTTGCATCCTATGTCATTCCATGTTGCCACATCCTTTAGGAAAGACCTTACTACACAAAACTGAGTTATGTTTGGAGCCCCATTAGGCTCTTCTGTACCCCATTTTTCGAAGGAGGAAACACTCTGGTCAGACCATTGCCAATAATTAGATGTACTGAGGCCAATCCACACTTCATCATCATCACAATTTGAGCACAGGTTCCGTATCTCATCGTTCTCTGTGGCATTTCTCACACTGGCCAGGTCTGTGTGATGCGCCCGACAGTAGCTCTGAGATTCATTCCATGTCTTTTTCTCACTGATGTAGATGTACCGATTGGTAGTGTTTCTGCCTGTTAAAGATGAAAAGAACGAATCCAAATCCAAACTTGAAGATGAATGACACAAGTAGACATTATTATATGAGTTATTAATGGACTTGAATAAACTTTTGTCGACAGATGTAACGAATACCTAACAACAGAGTATCCAACCTGTTCAGTCTGTCTGTGTGACTGACCATGTGATCACTTGAGTGACTAATGTGTGAATAGACAAAAATACAGACATACAGCTCAAATAAATAAGCAGTGAACTGAACATGAATGGATCTGAAGGGATGTGTTTTCAGAAAGGACTTTAAGCCAACCACATCTGTGTTATGTTTGCAGCTTTCTAAAAGTCTTTACACTATCAAATACAGGAACTTGGAACTTGTTTTCATTGGTAAAATACATTAAGTTTATTTTCTTTATCATTGAAGGTAGAAGGAGAAACAATTTGTCATACTGATGTTATGACTAAAACTAAAATAAAATGGGAAAAAAAGAACATTATACTTTTCTCCACTCACCATCATAGCAGACAAAAGATGTATTTTCTGAACATAAAGCCTTCATCCAGATTCCATCGCTACTCATCAGTCTCACACATGTCTTATTTTCTTGAGAATATGTGTCAGTTTGTCCAGCAGACCAGGGTGGGTAGTCAGAACCACATGGCGTTTCCTGACAAGGAAGTACTTCACCATTGAGAGACCAGGTCCAAAGGCCCTTATACAACCCAATCCATGCATCATCAGTTTGATCAGGTATGGATGCATCGTCATAGAAGGTGGCCAGATCAGTGTAGTTCTCTCTGCAGATCCTCTGTGCATCATACCAGTTCTTATTCTCATTCACAAACTTATAATGGAAAGAGAGACATGAGGGGAGGATGCTGAGTCCTGTGGAGAACACACACAACAACACAACTGTCAATCAAACAGATCAGTGTTGTACAGGTATTTATGATGTTAGCTGCGTGATATGTCACTGTGCATGCCTGTCTGTTCCAATAGGCTTTTAACACAAATGCAAAGCCTGACCACAAAATTCTGTAGTAATTTAGTATCTTATTTGTTATTATGTTTCAGTCTCTGGTTTAAAGCCCAATTTCATGTAAAAAACATTTGAATGCATTGGAGCGTATTTCTGATTATTAACACACACACACACACACACACACGAACGTACCTGATAAGAAAAGCAACATGAGTAACACAGATTTCTCCATCACTGTAGATTTGAAGAAATGAAAATATCAGATCAAAGATAACATTGTTTAAAGTCAGTAAGAATAGCTTATGGTAACATTGTACAAGGCTATATTAACTACTCTGTAGCACATTTGCATTATCAATCGTAAGAATTATGCAATTAAATAGGAGCTATGTTTACACTTCTGTTTAGCAGTACAAGTTAAACTTGATATGAGAGAGGTCAGGCTTTTCCAGGGTTAAGTGGATGTTAACATTGACTTTGTTTTTGTAACAAAACAACTTTAACTGCCCTTTACAACATCCAAACCCCTTACATCCCACCTCCTTATTACATGTTTGCACTAACCTATATCACTATCACTTAACATCATTGAATTTCATTTGAATGACTATTTACCTAAAATTATTTCTATAATATCAACAATGTTGAATGAATCTTACCTGATGCTGGGAGAGTGAATGCTGTGGGTGCTGCTGATGTGAGCTCTGACCTGCTGTCAGTGTCTCCTCCCCACCTCCCTGGAGAGTGTTT
>CAEFZP010000390.1:5000-55000 GCA_903064625.1 Mallotus villosus
TCCTGGTCGGTGTAACAGACACAGAGACCAGGAGGACTGAGCCCGAGGTAATCCCCCGACCAGAACTCACCTCAGACAGGACGCGGTGAATGAGACAGGCGGCGTCCGAGGACACCTCCCAGGGGTCCTTCTCCTCCACCAGCATGGCGTCCAGGGTCGCCTTCTCCAGGACCACGTCGAAGGAGCCGTCGGGGAAGGACAGCTGCCGCGCGTCCATCTGGAGCCAGCTCATCCCCGGGCAGTCGCGTGCCTGGTGCTCATGGTGTGGATACACACGGAGGAGTAGTCGATGTTGCAGATGGAGCGGTAGCCGGCTCTGTGCATGTCAACACTCATGGCACTGTTACCACAGCCTAGGGAGAGAGGAGAGGAGGGAAAACCATCGGTTTCCTGATTGTAAATCAATCGTAATCGATACAGCGGAACGACCAGCACACACGGAAGTGAGGCTGAGGAAGAGTGAGGCCGAGGGAAGGACAGGTAATCAATGGAATCGTTGATTGACGGAATGACCTTGAAGCAAGGAGGTCAGTTTAGAGAACGTGTGTGTGTGTGTGTGTGTAAAGGGAGTCATTTGAGTGTCATCAGACCATCAGAGAGCATGTATCACAGGTCAGTGCACACACACACACCACAGACACACACACACACACACACCACACACACACTTCCAGTTAAACATCTCTGATGTTCCTCAGCCTTGACGTGTCATGAACATACAGGTCACACACCGCACACACACACACACACACACCTCATACACACACACACACACCACATACACACGTACACTAGGCTCTGTGATGGATTGTAAACAGATTGATTAGGAGGGAGAGAGGGGGCGGGAATGACCCATAAATCATGCTGGGGCGGTTTGGGGGGGGATAGAAGGGTGTGTCTACAGAGAGCTACTGTAGATCTGAGTGGTAACAATGAGACAGGGTGCATGCCACAAGACGTGGGCTGTGAACAAGCTCTCCACACAGCATACTAGAGAACCTATAGAGCTTTAGGAACCTATACCTCTGCAGTCTGAAACCTCACTGAACACTGAGGGAGTTCAACATCTCACCTCTCCTGTGTGACTCATCCATGAGGAGGAGGAGGTGGAGGAGGGGGATGAGGAGGAGGAGGAGGGGGAGGAGGGGGAGGGGAGCTCAGGAGTTTCACCTGTGTAGATGTGTGTGTGCTCACGAGTGTGTGTGTGTGTGTGTGTGTGTGTGTGTGTGTGTGTGAGGTGGGACACGACAGTGTGAGAGGAGCGCTTGTCACTGGCTTCCGGCTACACGCTGTCATTGACACCTCACCAGATGTGTGACTGGAGCTTGTTATCACCTCCCTGCTCTACCTACACACTGCCACCTCCTCACTCCCACACGTGTGTGTGTGTGTGTGTGTGTGTGTGTGTGTGGTGGCATGCATACCGTGGCTAGGTGTGTGGTGTGTAAGTGTGAGAGAGCATCAAGACTCTGTTCTCGCCCTGGTAATGCATGGTAGTAGCCTACCCTCTAACATGTGTTCAGAAGAGAACATATTGCACACACACAACTCTCCGAGTTTGTTGACAGCGAAAGCCGTCTGTGTGTTAGTGATGCCAAACGAGGCAGAAAGTTCCAGTTATGTAATGGTCATCGACTATAAGGGAACCCAATCGTTGGCATTTTTCCTGTGCGCCGTCGATGTGTGTGTTGTGTGTGTGCATTGATCAAAGGCTTGTTTCGTGGAGGCTGCAGTGTCCCAGAGATCAGAGATCACTTTCCGCACCCCCCACTCTCTCACCCCCCCCTCTCTCACTCCCTCCCTCTCTCTCCCTCCCTCTCTCTCTCTCTCTCTCTCTCTCTCTCCGCATGCCCAGGTTTGGTGATCTACTGGTTTGGACAGCTTGTAAACTCTTCTTACATCTCAAAGCTCCTCCAGATACCACACATTGTTTCCAAAGGGTTTCCCCCACTGCAGCTGTGTGTGTGTGTGTGTGTGTGTGTGTGTGTGTGTGTCTGTGAGGCGTGCGTCCATGTTTCCATGGACAAGAAAGATGGGGTGTCACATGACAGCTCATTCCTGGGGGTTGACACGACAGTAATAGTCGCGGGGCTGTCGTCAAGGGCACCGCTCCCGTTCCGTCTGTGTGACATCAGCAGGCGCTCACCACCAATGACCTTCAACCCGCCCACACACACTGCTGCCATGGCGACGGCTGCACGTTTCCTGCACCCGGAGCACGAGTTGCGGAGTTGGCAGGGGGTGCGTGTGTGTGTGTGTGTGTGTCACGACTGAAGCATGTGAGGGGGATCCTGGTGTGTGTGTGTGTGTGTGTGTGAGGGGGTCGCCCTCACTGTCCAGGCCAGTCTGGAGGGAGCCAGTCTAATTGATTTTCCTCTCGCTGGGACAAGGCTGTCACAATCTCCTGATAGCCCCATGGCATCCTAACTGGATTGACCAGGGAACCAGAGCACTGGACTAAAGTTAGACGTGTCACATTGGCTTCTGCTGCCAGCCGTGTGTTATCTGTGTTTGTGTTTTCTGTGTGTGTGTGTGTGTGTGTGTGTGTGTGTGTGTGTGTGTGTGATGGAGGTCTGGTCTTGAGGCAATCACAAGGCCGTCAACAAACACAAAGAGACCATCGTGAGTAGTGTGTGTGTGTGTGTGTGTGTGTGTTTGTGGACGTGCTGGCTAGCCACTTGGCCCAAACAAGGGGGTGTTTCCCCCTGGTGGTGTCCAGACCAGCCCAGCTTGCCCTCAGTCTGGCATCTGCTCACGGAGACAGTGTGAAATATCTGCTGATATCTGGGAGAACCCTCCCCTGCGACCGGTGACAAATAGCACCGAGGTCCTCTAGATACACGGGTGCCCTCCCGGTGTAAACCTGCACTCCCAACGATCAAAGATCAGTACCTTTTACGGTCAAAGCCTTTCAGGTGGATTATCGATGGCAAGAGACGGGTTCGAAATAGAGCAGGCTGCACTAGTTCTAGTCTTACTGGTCAGGGGGAAAGCCCTGGGACTCTTTCCATGGAAACAAGCTAATTAAAATTCCAAAAACTTCCAAGACTGTCGTCGCTCCTTGTATTTATGTGTGTGTGTGTGTGTGTGTGTGTGTGTGTGGGGTGTCTGGTTTGCCGACGAAGGCTTGCAGATGGTGCAAACATGTGATCACTGAGATGGTGACAAGGTAGTAGAGGTGGTAGGCTACATCCCAATTACACCACTGCTTAAACACCTCTCTACCAAACCCTGGATTTTCCCTTCAGGATCAATAAAGGAATTTCATTAAAAAACCTTAAGTCAGATACAACTTCTTCCTCCCAGAACTAGTACACCTCATCGAAAGTACTTCATAGAACCTCGTAGACGTTTTGAATTCGATACTCCAGACACATCCACAGTGTCAAACCTTCCTACCGCAGATGATGACAGGGGTGGAATATCACTGCTGGCTGGGCTCCTGTGAAGCCACCAGCACCAGTGGAAACACATGTCAGGTGTCAGGGCCATGTGGAGCATGCAGACCAGGGCTGGGCTTGGACCCGTGACCACACCCCCCCTAACCACCACTGACACTCACCGGCAAAACTCCCCAAGGTTGCAGACCTCTCCCTCCCTATCTGTGTGTGACTTATTTCTCTTGCTCATCATAAAAAAAACCCAGTGCAACCGCAGAGAGTAATCTCGAGGAATTTATGACCTTGGTGCTTGATGATCCAAGTGCAAAACAAGCTCTTCTGAGAAGGATGTTAAGTCAGAGCCGTTCGCTGGTTCATAAAAGCTACTTTATCACACAACTAGAGGGGGTGGGGGGGGTGCGGGGGGGGAGCGCAGGTAACAGGCAGGGGGTGGGGGGGGAGCGCAGGTAACAGGCAGGGGGTGAGCGCAGGTAACAGGCAGGGGGTGAGCGCAGGTAACAGGCAGGGGGTGGGGGGGGAGCGCAGGTAAACAGGCAGGGGGTGAGCGCAGGTAACAGGCAGGGGGTGGGGGGGGGAGCGCAGGTAACAGGCAGGGGGTGGGGGGGGAGCGCAGGTAACAGGCAGGGGGTGGGGGGGGGAGCGCAGGTAAACAGGCAGGGGAGCGCAGGTAACAGGCAGGGGGTGGGGGGGGGAGCGCAGGTAACAGGCAGGGGGTGGGGGGGAGCGCAGGTAACAGGCAGGGGGTGGGGGGGGGAGCGCAGGTAACAGGCAGGGGGTGGGGGGGGAGCGCAGGTAACAGGCAGGGGGTGTGGAGCACAGGTAACAGGCAGGGGGTGGGGGGGGAGCGCAGGTAACAGGCAGGGGGTGAGCGCAGGGGTAACAGGCAGGGGGTGGGGGGGGAGCGCAGGTAACAGGCAGGGGGTGGGGGGGGGAGCGCAGGTAACAGGCAGGGGGGTGGGGGGGGGAGCGCAGGGGTAACAGGCAGGGGGGTGAGCGCAGGTAACAGGCAGGGGGTGGGGGGGGAGCGCAGGTAACAGGCAGGGGGTGAGCGCAGGTAACAGGCAGGGTTCAGGGGACACCAAGTGAGACAGGAGAGGAACAGGGCCAGAGGACAGAGAGTCACCACGACCTGTGTCACCGAGAGGACAGAGAGTCACCACGCCCTGTGTCACCGAGAGGACAGAGAGTCACACGCCCTGTGTCACGAGAGGACAGAGAGAGTCACCACGCCCTGTGTCACCGAGAGGACAGAGAGTCACCACGCCCTGTGTCACCGAGAGGACAGAGAGAGTCACCACGCCCTGTGTCACCGAGAGGACAGAGAGTCACCACGCCCTGTGTCACCGAGAGGACAGAGAGTCACCACGCCCTGTGTCACCGAGAGGACAGAGAGTCACCACGCCCTGTGTCACGAGAGGACAGAGAGTCACCACGCCCTGTGTGACCGAGAGGACAGAGAGTCACCACGCCCTGTGTGACCGAGAGGACAGAGAGTCACCACGCCCTGTGTCACCGAGAGGACAGAGAGAGTCACCACGTCCTGTGTCCCCGAGAGGACAGAGAGAGTCACCACGCCCTGTGTCACCGAGAGGACAGAGAGAGTCACCCACGCCCTGTGTCACCGAGAGGAGGACAGAGAGAGTCACCACGCCCCTGTGTGACCGAGAGGAGGACAGAGAGAGTCACCACGCCCTGTGTGACCGAGAGGAGGACAGAGAGAGTCACCACGCCCTGTGTGACCGAGAGGAGGACAGAGAGAGTCACCACGCCCTGTGTCACCGAGAGGACAGAGAGTCCCACGACCTGTGTGACCGAGAGGACAGAGAGTCCCCACGCCCTGTGTCACCGAGAGGACAGAGAGTCCCCACGCCCTGTGTCACCGAGAGGACAGAGAGTCACCACGTCCTGTGTCACCGAGAGGACAGAGAGTCACCACGCCCTGTGTCACCGAGAGGAGGACAGAGAGTCACCACGCCCTGTGTCACCGAGAGGACAGAGAGTCACCACGCCCTGTGTCACCGAGAGGAGGACAGAGAGAGTCACCACGTCCTGTGTCACCGAGAGGACAGAGAGTCACCACGTCCTGTGTGACCGAGAGGAGGACAGAGAGAGTCACCACGTCCTGTGTCACCGAGAGGACAGAGAGTCACCACGCCCTGTGTCAACCGAGAGGACAGAGAGTCACCACGTCCTGTGTGACCGAGAGGACAGAGAGTCCCCACGCCCTGTGTCACCGAGAGGACAGAGAGTCACCACGCCCTGTGTCACCGAGAGGACAGAGAGTCACCACGCCCTGTGTCACCGAGAGGACAGAGAGTCACCACGCCCTGTGTGACCGAGAGGAGGACAGAGAGTCACCACGCCCTGTGTCACCGAGAGGACAGAGAGTCACCACGCCCTGTGTCACCGAGAGGACAGAGAGTCACCACACCCTGGGTCACCGAGAGGACAGAGAGTCACCACGCCCTGTGTCACCGAGAGGACAGAGAGTCACCACGCCCTGTGTCACCGAGAGGACAGAGAGTCACCACGCCCTGTGTCACCGAGAGGACAGAGAGTCACCACGCCCTGTGTCACCGAGAGGACAGAGAGTCACCACGCCCTGTGTCACCGAGAGGACAGAGAGTCACCACGTCCTGTGTGACCGAGAGGAGGACAGAGAGAGTCACCACGTCCTGTGTCACCGAGAGGACAGAGAGTCACCACGCCCTGTGTCACCGAGAGGACAGAGAGTCACCACGTCCTGTGTGACCGAGAGGAGGACAGGGCCTCGTCTCCTCTCTCCTGGAGTCGGCCGCACGGCGTGGTGGCTGGAGCCACGCCCTCTTGAGACTGAGATACCGAGAGAGACCGTCAGGAAGAGAGAGACACTCCTGAAAGATACGACGAGGGGAAGATACAGAGAAAAGGAGAGATACAGAGAGAGAGAGAGAGAGAGAGAGAGAGAGTTTAAAAAAAAGTGAGAAAAGTGAGAGAGCCAAATAGAGCGAGAGAGAACAAGAGCAAAAGAGAGAGGCAGCGATGAACAAAGTTTGGAGTACACTTACTGTACTGCTGCTGACAGGGTGAGCTACTTGGGCTTGTCTCCATGGAGACCAACTCTCTCCCTCGCCCTCACCTCATATCTCTCTCTCTCTCTCTCTCCTCTCTCTCACCGTGCAGTGTCTCTGTCTCTCGCTCATCACACTCCCACCCACCAGACAAGCACTAACACCTTACGAGGAGCGCGGCGCAACTAGCGGTTGATAAAAACCGTCATTGCGGTCTCACAGAGGTTTACGAGATTGTCAACAATATAACGTGGTGGCATTCGTAACCCATACCTCCGTCTGAGTCTTCGTCTCACCTTAAGGCAGTTTGTAATGTTACACAGAAGTTGCATCAACGTTAAAGGGATCAATTATAGATTCTCTGGTAAAAAAAACTCCGCTCTTCCGGCGAGCGCTCTTTACAAGTCTGTTTTAGCACCCAGGGAGAAACGGCAGTTATGTAATCGGACGCACTAATTAGTGGATGAATAATTAAAAGTGTCCCAGTGACAGTGTGACTGTGTGATTGAGTGCGAGTGTGACTGAGAGTGTGTGTGTGTGCGCGCGCAGCGCGCGCTGTGTGCGCGAGGGAACGATGGAGGAGTTTAGAAGGACGCCATCTTCTGAAGCCAGTTTCTTGAAGAGCAGAGCGCACCACTCTCTCTCTCTGTCTCACTCTATGTCTCTCTCTCTGTCTCTCTCTCTCTCCCCACCTCTCGCTCTCCCCCTCTCTCTCTCTCTCTCTCTCCCCCAACATGTACAAGGGAGGCTCTCGGAAACAGAAGACACCACTGGGAAAGAGAGAACAGCTTGTTTTTGTTCCTTTGTAATGATGATGAGCTTTTCCTGGGTTGTTCCCCCCTGTTGTTGTGTGTTCACACTGTGTTTCTTTAAAGACTGAGATGTGCAGACTAAGGTAAGGGCTGGAAGAGAGAGATATGATAGCTGCATTGTCTGTTCACACACACACACACACCCACACACACCTATATGTGCACATGGAGGCAACATACTGAAATATACTGTGCTCTTCTATGACTCCCTCATTGCTCTTCAATCACACACTCTTTCCTTGTCCATCTCTCTCTCCTCCTGATCCCTCTTCCCCCCTCCCTCTGAACGTGGAATCACTCTTTCTCTGCGTCTCTCTACTCATCACGATATCTCCCTCTCTCTCTCTGGACTCTTTCTGATCTCTCTACTCTCCTCTCTTCATCTGGATCTCTCCTTTCCTTTCTTTTCCACATTGAACTCACCACAAAACCGTCCACACACACACACACACACACCACTTGGAACACCGACCCACACAGTGCACCAACTAGCAGAACACCTCCAGGTGTGTGACCTGTCCTGGGCATCCCCTGTGTCAACATCTGTCTGTCTGTGTCACACCATCCTCCCATGTCACCCGCGCGACCATACTAGAGCCGCGACAGCAGCGCACCAGCGCAAAGCGAAGCCTAGCAACCCGAGAAGCGAAGAAGAGAAAACAGAGAACAGACGAGCAAACGAAAGAGCGACAGAGACAGAAGAGAAAGAGAAAACGAGAAAATAAGACAAAGCAGCGAACCGCAGAGACAACAGACAAAAGCAGCAGAAAAGACGACTCATCCTCGAACACTCAGCACCTTCAACCTACCCTCTCATCCATCATCTCACCCACCTCCCATCCTCTCATCCTCTCACCCTCCCATCCTCTCATCCTCCTCTCTCATCCTCCCAGACTTGGTGCCTAACTGTGCCACCGCTCTCTGATTGTTCACAGTGTCCTCTGCAGACGGATTACCATGGAGCCTGATCACGTGGTCAGGTTGAAGCCAGCCTGCAGCCCCCTACAGGGAGGGCAGTGTCTCAGGGAGCAGGCTCATGATTCAGCAGTAGTGGAGTCTGGTGATGGATCAGTGGAGTTGGGATTGGAATCCCCTCACTTGTGCATCGCTCTAATCTGTGATTAATCTGGACTAGCTAGGTGACCTGCCCTGCATACGGGAAGAGGCTGGAACACACACACACACACACACTACTGGAACACAGAACACACAAGCACGACTGGAACACAGAACACACACACAGGAACACTGAGATATGTTACACACACACCACTAGCACACACAAGTCAACAGTGAGATACGACTGGCTGACAGACTGACAGCAGGCAGGCAGGCTGCACAAACAAACAGACAGATACTGTAGACAGAAGGGCAGGCATGGAAAATCCTCCACATTGTGATGAGGTTCACGGTAGCTACAGCCAGGGGGAGCTAGCCATGAGCCCCAGTAGTAACACTTATTATCATTGGTGTGACATTATAATTGTATGCTAAGATAATTAAGTGCAGACATGGGCAGAGCACACTGCGCTTACACACACACACACACACGCGCACACACAGACACACACACACAGCGAGTAGTGTAGGGGAAAAGGGCAGCAGCAGTGGAGGTATTTTCAATTAGCCTCCTGCCAGGAAGACGTCTGTGACCAACCGACATGGTGGACCTGGACACACACAGGATTCAAACTGAACCTCAACTGTTTAATTTTCCACTTCAGCTGCAGCGAAGGTGTCCCCCACAGGGCCCAGTGTCTCCGTGCTAATCCTGTGGTAACCTTGTCCTGATTATACTGTATGGATCACGCAGCAGCTGATGGATGAGCCCCCCGCCGCGCCGCGCCGCGACCCTATCCGTGATCGATCCTACTGATCTCCACGGGGATGCAGGATGTGAGCAGGGGGCTGCGCAGTGTCAACATCGACACCGCTACACGCAACCACCACGCCAAATATGGTCACGGTCTTCCTGAGGCCGTGTTTTCTGTTCCAACGTGTCGTCATGGCGTCCTGGTGCTTCTATTCAGGCCTGCTTAGATAAGATGAAGTGTGGTGAGAGTCGTGTGTCCCAGACACAACACAGACAGGGGAGGATCGTGTCCTTATCACGACTCTGTGGCTCCACACGTCCAGTCAGCCCAGCTCACACAAACACACTGTCCTCAACACACAGACAGCTTGCTGTTTGCTCTCTCTCTCTCTCTCTCTCCCCCTCTCTGTCTGTCTCTCTGTCTCTCCCCCTCCCTCTCTCCCTCTCTCTCCATCCTTCCATCCATCACTGCGGCCTGTCTGACCTTTCCTTACTCTCAGCGGACAGACGTCCGTTCTCGCTGAGTCATCCTCACTTCCTGTTTGAGATGAATCGTGTTGTGGAGGAAGTGGGAGAAGGAGGGAGAGAGCAGGAGGAGGTGAGGGAGACCTGAGGGCAGAGTGTGTGTGGGAGTGTGTGTGTGTGTGTGTGTGTGTGTGTGAGTGTGTCTCCAGCTCTCTTCTGTCTCTCTCACTGAGCTGTTTCAGCTGTTAAAACTGACGCTTTGACCTTTTTCTGGTGCGACACGACGCGACACACAGACACACACAGACTTCCCCTCATAAATACCTGACTATTTGTAGGAGGTTCAGAGGGAAGTGAGGAGTTAGTGAGGAGTTAGTCCTGCCTGCATCCCTGGTCACTGAGGGCTGAATCACTGCTGCAGGATGCTGCTGGGAGAGAGGGTCGAGCAAGAGACTAAGAGAGTGAGTCAGTGAATGAATGAGGGAGAGCATGCATCACTCGTGACTATGAATGTATTCCGATTTGATTGACTGGAAGAATGACTAGGCCCGGCTTCAGAAGAGGAGAGAGGTGGGTCTGAATGGAAGGGACTGGAATGAGGAGAGGAGGAGGAGGAGGGAGGAGGAGGGAGAGAGGAGGAGGAAGGAGGGAGGAGAGCTGGCACAGGTGAAATGACGTCTTTTCAACCTTCCTTCCTTCTCTCTCGATCTTTCTCCCTCTGTTCCTCCCTCTCTCTCTCTCTCTCTCCTCTCCCTCTCTCTCTCTCCCTCTCTCCCTCTCTCTCTCTCTCCTTATCACACATCTCCCCCGCAGCATCAACTCTGACTGCATACCTGATGAGAGAGAGCCAGCAGAATGCTGAGTCCATCATACACACACACACACACACACACACCTGCTTGAAAAGGCAGTGCCAGCCAAAGTGCTGAGTCTGGCATCGCTCCCTCACCTAGTTGCACCGCACTGAGTCATCATGGACACACACACACACACACACGTACACGAGACAACAAAGGGGAACTGTAAGAACTCAAACAAAGGCTTTTGTTTCTCCCTATGCACAGGACACACATGCTCATGCTCACACATGAACAAAGAGAGCCAGAGTCAGTGTTGAGATATCCCCGTGGAACTGGGTGCTAGGTGAGCTCGCCTACATGGCGTTACATAGGCTCACAAACACATCATACGCTACCACCATGTGTGTGTGTGTGTGTGTGTGTGTGTGTGTGTGTGTTAGCCAGAGGCAGAAGGATGAATCTTTGGGTGTTCTCACGCTAAGGAGGAATAAAGATTGGGAGTTTGAAGATTAAAGAGCTTAGTTATAACAATCTGTCCTGCTGTGGGCTAGCCAGGCGGCAGGGAACACACACACACACACACAGCTACACACACACACACACACACACAGCTACACACCAGACCGCGTGGACATGAATGCAGAAACACAAGCAGCACACACCTTCAATAATAATTTAAGACGGACATGCAGAAAGAATCACACCATCTATACGATCATTATTTGCGTGAACATGCAAAATAGGAAACACAGCGATAAGGGTGTGGACACACACACACACACACACACACTATTAAGGTCAGACAAGTCCATGGTGTTTTCAGAGGGGGTTAGAGGTCATGCAGATTATCATGTTTCAGACACTGTGTGTGTGTGTGTGTGTGTGTGTGTGTAGATAAGCCCACTCCCAAGGGGCCTCTGCTGTATGACGATGATGTCATCCTCCGTGTCCCTGAGTGGAGGTTGAGGCCTGTCCTGACACGACAGTGACCTCACGTCCTGGCTCACCAGCGGGCAGGGGAGAGACCAGCTTGGTGCCAGGGCCACAGTGCGGGCAGGGGAGAGACCAGCTTGGTGCCAGGGCCACAGTGCGGGCAGGGGAGAGACCAGCTTGGTGCCAGGGCCACAGTGCGGGCAGGGGAGAGACCAGCTTGGTGCCAGGGCCACAGTGCGGGCAGGGGAGAGACCAGCTTGGTGCCAGGGCCACAGTGCGGGCAGGGGAGAGACCAGCTTGGTGCCCGCTTAGAGCTGCTGAACTCAAGGAACTCCACTGGCAGGCGATAGCGAGCGTGTCAGAGAGGGCTCTCCTGACCCCTGACCCCTGAACGGGTTGGCTACGGCAGGAGTCCTGTTCCTTCTGCCCGAGCAGGATGAAACAGAACGACCCGGGCGCTAGCATATGGAAAGTATAAGTCTGGTGTATGGTGTACGGAACATTCCTCGCACCTCCCCTCGTCTCTGATTCTACCTCTTTGTCTTTCTCGCTCTTTCTCTGTCTCTCTCTCTGCTGAGCCAGCAGAGGAAGGCATTAGGGACAAGATTAAGAAAAGAGGAGGGAGGGAGGGAGGGGGGGGGAGGGAGGGCAGTTCTCAGAAAGATGGAGAATCAAATGTTCGGCGGCGACGGGGAACTCAGTGGCCAAAAAGAGGTTACATCACCCCCATGTCCTGGTAGAGATCTGTAATCATGACAGGGAGGACGGGAGGAGAGGGGCAGAAGCTAACGACTATAGATGAAATAGAAGGGAGAACTGCAAGAAAAGGACCTGAAATGACCAGAAACAAATGCACAACCTAGGCAGAACAGCCGGACTGTTTGAGTATGTCCTGGGTGGACGTCAGGTGGATTTGGAACTACCTGCGTGAAATGCTGTAAAACGTTTTTATAACTCAATCTGTCATTTATTAATGATGAACTCATGCAGTGCATCCTCAAAGCCCCATGTCAGTCGTTTCACCTTAATCAGATTTTATAACACACACACACACACACACACACCCCACACTTACAAGAGGACAGCAAGTACCTGTGAACAGAACGTTATGTGATCCCAAATAAAGGACAGATTGTGTCAGCTCCAACACTGTTTGGATGGGTGAGAACATCGTTTTTTCCAGCATATTCTCTCTTCCTCCATCTCTCCCCTCCCTCCCTCCCTCCCTCCCTCCACCTCTTTCCTCCTCTCTCTCCTCCACCTCTCGTCCTCCCTCCGCCTCTCTCTCTTCCTCCACCCTGCCCTCTACCTCGCTCTCTCTTTCTCCCTCTCTAATGTATGACATTACATAACCTGTCTTCACTGAGCTGCAGGCTCAACAAGCCAGAAACAGGGAGATTGATAAAGCAAGAGAGCGAGAGAGAGAGAGAGCGCAAAAGTGCCATAGCGAAAGAAAAACAAGAAAGTGAGACGGGGGCAAGTGTTGCCAGGAGTCGTGATGAGCGCAGAGCGAACACAGGAGAGGAGGAGGGAGGAGAGAGAGAGAGAAGGAAAGAGGAGAAACAAGGGAACGAAAGAGAGAGAGGAGCCGGGAGCCAAACGCATCTAAGCTGTACAGTGTGAGGTAGGCCTGGGGCACTGGAGGGTACGACATCACCAGAGGAGGAAAAACATGAGGGCACAGTGAGAGGAGAGGCTAGGATACAACCTATCCCTCTCCCCCCCCCTAACACCGGCACCCAGCTCCCCAACGCCCCTGTCATCTGTCAACATGCTAGCACATTACAGCACTTAGCATACAATAGGTCCACTTTGCTTGACTTAGCACATCGTCATGGCACCGTGCTATGGCAGGCTAGCACGCAGAGGCTTGTTTGTTGGCGGCTAAAAGCAGTTTCTTGTCTCTGGGAGGGGGACAGCGCCCCCTGGGAAGGCCTGGTCTGAGGAGGACTGAACACAAGCACAGATACAGTAGGACTCGCAAATGAGATGACATCATGAGCAGTTTGTGTTTTGAAGGAGCGGTGAGATTGGAGAGTGTGTGTGTGTGTGTGTGTGTGTCATGAAAGTGTGTGTGTGTGTGTGTGCGTTTAATCTGCATGGGACATGGCAGCTTTCCCAGTAGAGGGATTTATGAAAGTCCGGTTTTATATTGTTTTTTCTCCTTCCATCGCTCGCTTTCAATCCCGCCGCCTCTCTACCCTATACAGCACACTCCCTCTCACCCTCTCTTCTCACCCTTTCATTATCACTGTCTACACATGTCTCATCCATTCTTCTCTCTCTATCACGTCCTCTCTCTCTCGTAGAGCATGCAGACTAAGCTCTGGGGTCAGTGGTGGGGTGACATCACATGTGCAGTGACTGGATGATGAGTGGAGAGTGACACCAGGGTCCTGGTGAGGATGGGGCCTGAGCTCTCAGACCTCCAGGGGTTCTGACACCATGGCAGCCGCCCCACTGGACCTCCAGCCTCTGGCTCTTCCTAGAAGACCCGCAGAACAAACACGTACGGGAGGCCCCCCTCCCCTCCCCTGTTCCCGACTCTCAGCGCTTGTGAGCTCGGTCCTCCATGATCCGAGCATCTCTACGGACGACACACCTGTCACCTGGACCAGAGAGGCACAGCACACCGTGTTAACGTCAGTTCATACGTCCATCTCCGTCAGAGCAGACGCTGTAGGATTCCAGGACCTGTCAGCCGCAGTACAGCATGACTTTACAAACAAGGAGAATGTAGTCGAAATACTTTCGTGTTTTTTACTGTAAAAAAAAACACTGAAAAGTTGCAGTCTGTAGCCATGGTAACTAACTGAGGAACAATCGGCTGGTGTTTTGAAACTCAACGCTCTCTCTCACACAAACACACTTATTTTGCCCAATCTGCTTCATTATATCTCATAAGATTGTGTAACATCTTATGTAATCAAGACACAGTGCTGCGTTTCTAAATCTCCTTGATTGAGTGAGTGTGTTACGGTGCTGGTCCTTGCACAGGGAGTGTGTGCGTGTGTGAGGTGTGTGTGCGTGTGTGAGGAGTGTGTGCGTGTGTGTGGTGTGTGTGTGTGTGTGTGTGTGTGAGGAGTGTGTGCGTGTGTGAGGTGTGTGTGCGAGGTGTTGTGTGTGTGTGTGTGTGTGAGGAGTGTGTGCGTGTATGAGGTGTGTGTTTATGTGTGTGACAAGAGAGACAGTTTCAAGGAGGTCCGACATTCCTCAGGTCATGAGCACATCATCGACCATCTGCTCACTGATCCTCTGTAGCAGCTAATATTCACTCGGTACGTCAAGAAAGTGTGTGTGTGTATGTGTGTGTGTGTGTGTGTATGTGTGTATGTGTGTGTGTGTGTCTCCTGATGTAGCTCCAACGCTGGATAATCCTGACCAGAACAAAAGCGACAGTAGCATGAAGAGATAATCCCCTAATGTGCGGCTCCGATCACTAAAACACTCCCTTATCCTCCCCTCCCTTATCCTCCCCTCACCTCTCCTCCTCCTCTCCTCCTCCTCCTCAGTCTCTTTCTTCTCCTCCTCTCTCTCCTCCTCCTCCTCCCACGTCTCCTTTGGCTACGCTAGAACATCGTTTGTCTTTGGGTCTAAAACAGTGTACAGCTGAGGAGAGCAGCGCAGAGCGAGGGAGGTGAAGTAGAGCAGAGTATGAGCAGGGTAGGAGAGACACGGGCACGCTGCATCACAGGCACGCTTGCTGGCTGCATCACAGGCAGAGGAGAGAACGCCAGGTGTCAGTTCACAACGTCCCGATGGGGCCTGTTGTCATGGAGACGGGGTTGAGGGGCGGATGCTTCGGGGTTCACACCCCCGGTCCTGGTTCGGGACCTGTCTCTCCTGTTGCCATGGTGATCACACCATCGGCAGCCGGAGATGAAGCGAGAAAGAGAGACCCAGGCAAAAAGAGAATACTCTTTAAATTAAGTCTTATTTAAATGACAGACAGACAGACAGACAGACAGACAGACAGACAGACAGACAGACAGAGACAGACAGAGACAGACAGATACAGACAGACAGACAGACAGACAGAGACAGACAGACTAGCAGGAACAGACAGACAGACAGACCAGCAGGAACAGGCACCCCCAGACAGACAGACAAGCACAGGGCGATGCGTGTTCGCATTACTGGCTCTGTATTACGTAAGGCTGCTGGGGATAGCAGCGAAGCCTGCGCTCTCCTCCAAATCTGATTGGTCACACAGAGACAACTGCTGCATTGGATGACTTAGCTGCAGTAATGGTCTTAGAGGAGACGACAAAGAAGGGATTTGGAGAAAACAAGTGTCAGAGATTTGGTAAGGCAGGATTCACTCTGCTGGAAGAAGGGAGAGAGAGAGATGGAGGAGGAGTGATAAGGAGATAGAGGAGGCAGAGAGGGAACATGCAAGGGAGAGAGATAGAGAGTAAGGTCAGATAGAGGTCATGATCAGAGAGAAAGAAAGGTCATGGTGTGTGTGAACATAGCGTGTGTGTGTGTGAACATGGCGTGTGTGTGTGTGTGAACATAGCATGTGTGTGTGTGTGTGTGAACATAGTGTGTGTGTGTGTGTGTGAACATAGCGTGTGTGTGTGTGTGTGTGTGTGTGAACATAGTGTGTGTGTGTGTGTGAACATAGTGTGTGTGTGTGAACATAGTGTGTGTGTGTGTGACCACATAGTGTGTGTGTGACCACATAGTGTGTGTGTGTGAACATAGTGTGTGTGTGTGTGCTTGTGCAGGATGAGCCTGCAGTGGGTCTGCACCCAGCACGGCCTGAAGGATATTCACCTACGGAAATAACATCATGCTGAAAACAAGCTGCACTTAACCCTGCTGCTCCCCTCTCGTTCAGCCGTTTCCTAATACTTCCTATACGCACAGACACACTATACAGTACGTCACCGTGGCTACAGTACGTCACCGTGGCTACAGTACGTCACCGTGGCTACAGTACGTCACCGTGGCTATAGTACATCACCGTGGCTACAGTACGTCAACGTGGCTATAGTACATCACCGTGGCTACAGTACATCACCGTGGCTACAGTACGTCACCGTGGCTACAGTACGTCACCGTGGCTACAGTACGTCACCGTGGCTACAGTACATCACCGTGGCTACAGTACATCCCCGAGCCACGTAGAGGCCAGTGGTGACGCACACACTCACCATTACCTCAACGAGGGGGCATTCCCTTTCAGGAGCATCGGTGATTAAGACCCGAGGACGTGATAGAGAGCTGCCACACGTACTGTGTGTGCTCGCGCTGCCTCACACACACACACACACGCTGTAACACACACACACACGCATTAACACAGACTCATGTACACACACTGTGCTGCAGACTTTCGAATGAAAATACTTGTTTCTCCCGTAGCCAATTATTATCTCTCTCTCTCCGTCTCTCTCTCTTTCACACACACACAGAAATAACCCCCTATCACTCAACGTCGAGGGACAACATCAGATGGATTACAGCGAGTCATTAACCCCAGTGATGCTCAACTGGCAAAAGCCAACAAACAGCATTCCATCTCCCTGATAACGCCCCCCACGCCCATCATCACACACAGCCCTCCATCTCCCCGGCCAGATGGCGGCCGTCTCTAAGCCCCCAGGGCAGCTCACAGGGTCCCAGGCTCACAGCTGGGTGTGTCCTTCCCCCTGCCTGGCTCTCTGGAGGAGGTCACACACTCACCTCCGGGGGCATCTCTAGACGTAGGGCAGCACCAGGACTGAGGGACAGGGAGAGACCAGAGAGCTGGAGCACTCTGTTCCTACTGTGCAGACACATGACGGGAGAGGCACACACACACACACACACACACACACACACACACACACACACACACACAGAACTCGTCCTGAGATCGTGGGGGTCTGCTGATTCCCAGTCTGCTGGCAGAGTAGGCTTAATGTGTGTGTGTGTGTGTGTGTGTGTGCGTGTGCGTTAAAGATAGAAAGAGACAGCAACAGAGAGAGACAGAGAGAGAGTCAGTCACAACATCTGGGTACCTGTTCTCACACACATTTCCCATTTCTCCCTCATCCGGAATATGATGGCTGCAGGAACGTCATCAAAATAGTTATTGCGTCAATGTGAGTAAACCGAGAGTTGCAGGAAACTTTTAGTGACAACGCAAACCCCCCCTTCTTCCTTTGCTGTCCTTTGTTGACCCCCCCCCCTCCTCCCCTATGTTCTCCTCGTTGCCTGTCTCCTCGCCCCCTCTCCTCCCCCCCCTCCCCCCCCTCCCCTCCCCGCTCACTGCAGTACATTCTCTCCAGGAAAAACCCTCTCTACTCTGTCCCACTGCACTCATTTCAATCAGGTAATGAGACTGCAGGATACACCGCTGCACGTGCTCACACACACACTTTCACACACACTCACACACACACTCACACACACACTTTCACACACACACACTCACACTTTCACACACACACACACACTTTCACACTCACTGGCACCCCACACTCTACCACCTTGAAGATTAACAGGAAGAGACGGAGGCTTCATTTCCTAGGGAGCACGGATCATGTCATCCAACAGGCAGGCAGGGAGGCTGAGCGACCATATATGGGCACACATCCGGTTCCCAGAAGGGCCCCCCCCCCATCTCTGTAACCGCCGGTAACAGCACTGAACCTGAACACACGCATGGTGTACTGAGAACTGACTGCTGTCAACAAGTGCATTTAGTTATGATCAGTATCAGAGAGTCACTAAGTGTTGCGTTTCCTAACAAGCTCTGTTCTTGTGGACATTGGGCTTTCAGTCTCACTCAGACACACACGCAAAGACACACAAACACACACACACACACACACACATTAACAGCAGGAGAGCAGATAGAAACCGACACAAATCCAGAGACACAACTTGTTCATACAAACCTTGCCGCGCACACACACATTTTGACACAGAAATACCCTGACACACACACTGACATGGTCTAAGATACACACACTGACATGGTCGAAGACACACACACTGACACACACATACTGACACACACACACATGCTCTGTGCTAGGATGAGGCAGCCATCATCCCAGCCTGGTTGCCCGGGTAACCCGGTTATTATTCTGGGCACGGTGCTGGTGCTTGCACAGGGAGCAGAAGTGTGTGTGTGATGTGGTGAGGTGTGTGTGTGTGTGTGTGTGTGGTAGTTAGGGAAAGGAGGTTCCCATTGGCTCACAGGCAAGCCACCTCGGCCAGCCAAGGCATTCTCATTCTGTGCGTCCTCTCTGACCTGCGTACATATGAAGGACAGGGATGCACACACAGGTACACACACACACACACACACACACACACACAGGTACACACACAGGTACACACACACACAGGTACACTCAGGTACACACCCACACAGGTACACACACAGGTACACACACACACACGGGTACACACACACAGGTAAACACACACACAAGTACACACACAGGAATGAGGCGGGAGGGGCACTGCGGCTGGAAGTGGAGGCACCAATGGAGCATAGCTATCTCTGCTCAATTCCCTCTTTCTCTACCTCCTCCCTCCCTCCTCCTCCTCTCCTTCCTCTCTTCATTTCCCCTCTCCCGTCTCCCTCCACCCATCACCCCTCTTTCCTCCCTCCCCGTCTCTCAGCTCCCCTCCAGCCTCCTCCCCTCCTCCCCTCCTCCCTGATTCTCATTCACATTCTGCGGCTTCTGGCTCATTCACAAGCAGCACCAGTCCTAACAGCAGCAGAAAGATGGAGGGATGGAGAAACGGAGGGTGGGGGGGTTGCCCCTTCTGACTGGAACAATGTACTGTATAGTTAGGGCTTCCTGGAACCAGCCAATCAAAACGCTGAGAGAGAGGGAGGGGTGTGAGCAGAGAAACAGTCGTGTAAATGCTCCCATCCCCCATCCATTCACTGATTCATTCCAGCACCCATTCATCCCGTTCTCTCCTTCATTCACACCATTCCTTTTGTTGGGTTGTTGCAGATGTTACTGAAGACAGACGCTCACATACATACAGCCTTTACATGGTGTTCCGCCTGCATCTGTGAGTGTGTGTGCATGTGTGTGTGAGTGAGTGAGTGCATGTGTGAGTGAGTGTGTGTGTGTGTGTGTGTGTGTGTGGGGAGGGTGAGTGTGTGTGTGTGGGGGGGGTGAGTGTGTGTGTGTGTGTGGTGAGTGTGTGTGTGTGTGGGGGGGTGTGTGTGTGTGTGTGTGTGTGGGTGGGGGTGAGTGTGTGTGTGTGTGGGGGGGGGTGAGTGTGTGTGTGTGTGTGTGTGTGGGGGGGGGGTGAGTGTGTGTGTGTGTGGGGGGTGTGTGTGTGTGTGTGTGGGTGTGTGGGGGTGAGTGTGTGTGTCCTCTGGTTTGGAGGACACTGCAGGGAGAACAGCCTCGACTCGTCCAACCTTGTGCACCGCTGCATCAGGCGAGCATCTGTAGCCCCTGTAGCCCCTCTGTATCTCCCTGCACCCTCCAGCCCAGAGGAGACACTCTGGCTGGGTCATCACTCAGGGGCAAGACAGGGGCATCGTCTTTCACTCATATTATTCAGTCACATCATTTTTGCACCCACCCTGTAGACCCCCCCCCCTCCTGCGGGAACACTCCCGCTCCCTCGCTCCTCTCGCCAAGAACACCTCGGCACCCTCTCCCTTTGATCTGCTGCTCCGGGGAGAGAGGGGGAGGGGGGGGAGAGGGGAAGGGGAGAGGGGAGGTGATACCCTGGTTTTCCCTACACAAGGAAACAGGATGAGAGAGAAAAGGATGAGAGGAGATGGGGTGGAGGAGGGGAGGACAAACTGGAAGAGAAGTAGCTGGGTGGGGATGGAGGGAAGCAATAGATGAAGAAGTGAAGGAACAGGATTGAGAGAAAGACACAGAGAAAGGCCAGAGAGAGAGAGAGACTGTCTGTGTGTGTGTCTGTGTGTGTGTGTGTGTGTGTCTGTGTGTGTGTGTGTGATGTACGTGTGTGTGCGCACGGCACGTGTGTCTTTGATGTTGCTGTGGCCATTTGTAAAGTAGGATCTAATACCAGCTGGGTCCCCTGACAGCTGCTAAGAAATTATTCCTGACTTTCACCCCTCCCCCCTCCCTCTCCCCCCTCCCTCTTCCCCCCCCACCCCCCTCTCCCCCCCTCCCTCCGTAGCCACTAAGTTTCCACCCTGTCAGCATTAAGTGCAGAAAGTGTCCATATCAGTGTGTGTGTGTTGGGATGTTCTGACACAGCAGAAACAGGGATGTGTGGAGAGGACCTTCATCAGGACCTCCCCATTAACACTGCTACCCTCCAGCATGCCTGCCTGTGCCTGCCTGCCTGTCACAGGACACACCAGGACACACACACACTCACGTTAACACACACACAGATAGACGGTTGGTCCATACTGTGAAACACTAATAAACAGCACTGACAGGCCAGGTTTGAAGGCCTGTGGAAAGTGCATCATAAACACCTCAGCTCCAGAGCTATATATAGACCTGCCCGCCTATTCTCCCCTGGATGGCTAAAGAAGTGGACACAGGTAGAAGCCTTTGATACCTGATACTGACCTAGAGTGAAAGGATGGGGGAGGAGGGGAGGGGAGAGAGGTGAGGTAAGGGAAGACAAAGGGGAGGTGAATAGCATGTGGGAGATAAGGGAAGGGGGGGAGGGGGCTGAGGCACGAGGAGATGAGGGGGGGGTAAAGAGGCACGAGGAGATGAGGGGGGGTAAAGAGGCACAAGGAGATGAGATGAGGGGGGGTAAAGAGGCCAGACAGCAGTGTGATGTCATGGTCTCCATCATGCCGTCGTGTAACGCCTGGAGCAGGTGGATCGTCACAAACTTGGTTATCACCATGGCTACCGCTTACAACTACGCACGCCAGACTCCAGCCATCTGCAGGCCTTTAACGTCACCGAGGGCAAGTGCCTTCTGGGAGTTGGAGGCTATCACTATAGGGAAATAAGAAAGAGAGAAATGGACAGGAGTGGTAGACATAACAGACTAGGGTTGACAGAGAGTTTAGGCCACTTACAACCGCACACGCACAGAGCTCTTCTCAGGTGAAGCGGCCCACACACACACACACACACACACACACACACACACACAGACACACAGACACACACGATGCTCACAACTGAGGCTTCTGACGTGCCCCTGGGTGTGACGGCGGCTGCTAGTGTGCTTTGGACTGAGAACATGGAGAGAACATTGTGTAGCCCTGGCTGCCAGTTACTCACACGGGAGAGAGCCAATCGGGATCATTACATCATCACGAGGCGCCAGGGGAAATACGCAAGAAGCCCTGACCCCTGTGAGTGTGTGGCTATTACATCATCAGAAAGTGCCCCAGGCAGGTGATAAAAGTCTGGGCTATCGCTGCGTCTGTAGGGCAGCGTGTGGTTAGTGGTTTGCGGCGGGGATAATGGCGGTTAGCTAAAGGTGGCGACGCAGTGGGCGAGTGTTTTTTGCCGGTATGACATCATGAAATGTTGTCATTCAGAGAACAGGGACAACAGTAATCTACCCAAGGCATGAGACACAGGACAATTATGGCACCAGACTTCCAATAACAAATACTGTTCCAGATATGTCATCACCAAACACGCTCATAAATGATAGGAAAACTGTAAACAGTAAGCTTATCTTTAATGACCAGTGAGTGAACTAGTCACTGCAGCATTTATATGCAAATGACAGAAGACGTTAATACGAAGTGTTTTTTAACACTCTTTAATCCAAGGTGACGTTTTCGGGGATATAGAAAGTCACACCCTCCTGATCTGCAGTAAAGTGCCCTGCTGCCACAGAACTATACTTTCTAATTATGGGTGTGTGTTATGGCAGGGTTCTACAAAGTCTCGTAGGCTCTATTAGTCTGGGTCCCACTGAGTTACCTTAAACAACAGACAAGCCATGCGAAACCACAGTGGAACAGAGCACACCTAACCCAGGGTGGCTGGGGTCTGGCTGGGGTCTGGCTTGGGGTCTGGCTGGGGTCTGGCTGGGGTCTGGCTGGGGTCTGGCTGGGGCCTGGCTGGGGCCTGGCTGGGGTCTGGCTGGGGTCTGGATGGGGTCTGGATGGGGTCTGGCTGGGGTCTGGATGGGGTCTGGATGGGGTCTGGCTGGGGTCTGGCTGGGTCTGGCTGGGGCCTGGCTGGGGTCTGGCTGGGGTCTGGCTTGGGGTCTGGCTGGGGTCTGGCTGGGGCCTGGCTGGGGTCTGGCTGGGGTCTGGCTTGGGGCCTGGCTGGGGTCTGGCTGGGTCTGGCTGGGGCCTGGCTGGGGTCTGGCTGGGGTCTGGCTGGGGCCTGGCTGGGGTCTGGCTGGGGCCTGGCTGGGGTCTGGCTGGGGTCTGGCTGGGGTCTGGCTGGGGCCTGGCTGGGGCCTGGCTGGGGTCTGGCTGGGGCCTGGCTGGGGTCTGGCTGGGGTCTGGCTGGGGCATGGCTGGGGCCTGGCTGGGGCCTGGCTGGGTCTGGCTGGGGTCTGGCTGGGGTCTGGATGGGGTCTGGATGGGGTCTGGCTGGGGTCTGGATGGGGTCTGGCTGGGGCCTGGCTGGGGCCTGGATGGGGTCTGGCTGAGTGTATGAACCCCGTCGGAGAGCCCACACAGTGAACCACACGGTGCTGCTTTGTGTGGGCTTCTGTCTGTTCAGAAGATCCATACTGCAGAGAGAGAGACTGTGGCAAGGAGAGGGAGAGAGAGAGAGGAGAGAGGAGAGAGAGAGAGGGAGAGAGGGAGAGAGGGACGGAGAGACACCGATAGAGAGTGAGAGAGAAAGCAAGAGAGAGAGAGAGAGAGAGAGAGAGATTACTTAAAGTACACAGAGAAAGATAGACAGAGAAAAAGGAGAGACTGTGAAAACGAGGCGGCTGAGTGGGTGAGAGAGGAGAGGAAGAGGGCAAAGAGGGATCCATGTGGATCCAGTACAGGAAGTGCCTGTGTGAGGGAGGAGGTGAAGGAGGCAGGAGGCAGCAGAGAGGCAGGTGTGAGGGAGGAGGTGAAGGAGGCAGGAGGCAGCAGAGAGGCAGCAGAGAGACCTGTGTGGGATGGGTCAGCAGGGTGGCGGCTGGAAGAGAGAGAAACAGAGGGAAGATCGGAGAGTGACAGATTAACAAACTACTAGAGGGAGACTAAGATCAGGAGCAGGGGGAGAGAACGTACAGGAGAGAAAGTACACGGACAGCAGAGAGGGACACTTTGGATATCGGACGGAGAGGACATGAAGACCATGAGAGGACAAAGCACATAAGGGAATGAGAAGGAGAAATATGCAGACTATGGAGACAACACAGAGAAACTATAAACACATCACATTTGAACTAAACAAAGCGGCATACAAAACATTCAGGACAGACTAGAGAGAGACAACAGGCCAGACTCTGTAGACAGGATACGGAGAGAGACCACAAAGAGACTATAGACAGATACTTTAGACACAGTAGAGAGAAGAGATGCGGTGGAGGAGTAACTGGGATCAGCACGCGGTAAAGCTCTCCTCCTCTCTGCACTGTGGAGATTAGGCTCTAATGGAAATGACCTCCGTCTGAGAGAGCAGAGGGGCTCAAACCTGATTAGTTATTTACCTCCCTCCTTCACTCCTGCTCTGCTTTCCAACACAGAGCCAGTCCTCTTCCTGCTACTCTTCCTCCTCCTCCTCCTCCTCCTCCTACTCCGTTCAGTCTCCTCACTCTCATCCTCCTGCACCCTCTCTTTCTGCCTCATATCCCGTCCTCTGCCAGACTACACCTCTCCTCCTCTCCATCTTCTTTCCTCCCCCCCTCCCCTCCCTGCTGGCTCCTCTCCCTTCTTCTCGCTCGTCCCCTGCTATCTCACCACCCATCTTCTCTACCCCCTCCATCTCCTCTCCTGTCTTCTCGCCCCCTTCAGTCCTCACCCCGTCCTATCCTACCATCTCCTCTCCCCATCTCTCGCTCTCCTCCCACTGGGCTAGCCTGTTGTGTTCGACCTCGAAAATGTCCACGTCAAGTTTATACGAGTCAAGACCATAACTTTAAAAAGATCAACAGCAGTGCATGTGCACACGACGCATAATGCTTACCCCTCCCAAAAAAAACCTTAAACCCCCGTTAAAATCCCCCTTCCCCACACACATCTCCCAACCTGGAGAGCCAACGAACATAAACAACACCCAAATGAGCTTGCTATGGACCGCTGCGACAACACTGCTCTCTTGGCTTGTCGTGGGCTATAGCATTGTACTGCATGGCTTGGCTTGGTGTCTGGTCAACACATCATCTATTCACAGAAACTGTAGATGGCTATCACACAACATACAGTATAAAATAATGGATGCACAGTACTGTATGTTGTTGATTTTTTGACATTATTGTGTGTTTGTTATGGTGTGAGTCTGTATGTAAAGCTTAAAAGGGGACATAACAAGTTTACACGCACTTCATTATTTAGAATAAAAGGTGATTCAGATACGGATTAACCTACTCAGAACAGGAGAAGCACTCTGGGAAAAGTTTATTCTCACTCCTATAGCGACATCTAGTGGACATTGTGAGACACAGCAGTTCTGTGGACGTCAATCCAGTGCAAGCATGATTTTACAAACGTATTAAAAAACAAACAGAAGTAGAAACATTGTCTAGAGAACAGTAAGTAATGCAAAGATAGCTTTCGCAAAAGGTTTGTATGCACCATTGAGAAATGACACAAAACTGTGAAAGAAAACACAATGGATGTGTTTAACTTACCAAGCACCAGGATGGCATCTTTCTTCCTTGCGAGATTTTCAAAAATATGCTGGAATTTAGAAAAGTCCCCCGAAACCATTCAAACGACTTCTCCGTCAAGTATCGCTCGTCCCAGTAGTCAACATCTTTGTATCTGGAATTGTCATCAGGGAGGTGTTCCATCCTTTCCTACCGATGAGAGCTACTATGCACAAAAGTCAACAACAAATGACTATGAATTCAGATTATATTATAGAATATAGTACACTATTTTAGTGTCATACTCTGTGAGCGTCGGCGTTAATAAGCAATACTAGGAAATGAAAAGTTGTTGGTGCTAAAAGTGTGAATGCTAAAGCTAGTTTAGAAGATGTATGATTGTAGTGACACTACAGTTTCCTACAGACATTACAGTCTACGTATGTATCTCTTGTCTACACCGCGGACTTTAAGACCGGTTGCAACAGGCTATAACGCCTTGTATAATAGTTTATCCGAAGACTGAACACTGATATTACATTAACACGTGTGTGAAAACAGAACTGGTGGTGAAAGCAAAGCGTAAGGTCCCGCTATTCACGTGAGCGTGCACGCTTGCACTTTAGTACACTACTAGAAAATAAACTGGGATTTGATTCGTGACGAATTCATTGTTGCGCCTGATTGAGATATGTCTCGGCTACCGGAGACTTAATCAATGTACAGATTGCTGTACTATTAAACAAGGTAGTGTTTCTGATCGGCCTCAGTGCTTACGTACGTCGTTTGCGTAAAGCACATTCACGTACGGTGGAATACCGTAGAATACAGCTGCAGTAACTACTGTAAACTTCGGTGTGTTTTTGGAACTGAAAAACCGCGCAGTAAAACACGCTTGCAATGAAAATATTTGGGTGGTGAAGTGCCATATTATTGTCACATCTATGATGTCACGTTAGAGTCACGTCTATATCCAGAGGTTCGCAAGCTTGCATTGTTTTGAACTCTAGGAATGGATACATTGTTGTTATCCTACTCTCCATTCTGCTTGACCGCCATATTAATCCTTTGCTTCACAGCGTGAGATCAGCCTGGCTCAAGAACACTCAAAACGTTTTGAAGGTAAGCAATTAAAAATGAGACGATTTTTTAGTTGATTTTGTGCTGAATTGTCATTGATGTGAGGCTTATGACCATTGCAACAAACTTAATTCCTCACACTCCAAGCAATCATATTATGCATACAGTATATTACACACGGTGGAGATATTATGTGTAATAATCATGTAATTATTTTTGTAGATGGGGACACTTGGTATCTTGCCATCAAAATGTCAAACCATGCTCAGTTGTTCAAGGCTAGCTACATGTCAGTTCTACAGACATAAGGCAACTATTCCTCAGAACTTCACGGACTATGAGAGCATCAAACAGAACTACAACCCGCAGATTCCAAAGTATTTCAACTTTGCAAAGGATGTCCTTGACATGTGGGCAGAGAGAGAGAAGGTGCAGCATTTACAAAACATCCAGTCATCTCCTGTGGTCTTCTTTGACTGTCATATGAACTGGTCCTAACACGATTCTGACTTTCAGAGTGGAGAGAAAACACCCAACCCCGCTCTGTGGTGGGTGAATGACAGGAGGGAAGAGATCCGATGGAGTTTTGAGGAGTTAGGGTTCCATTCCAGAAGACTGGCTAACGTTCTGTCGGGCCCCTGCAACCTGACCAAGGAGGACCGTGTGTTCCTCATCCTCCCGAGGGTTCCAGAGTGGTGGCTGGTCAACGTGGCCTGTCTCCGGACGGGTGAGTAGAACCATCCAGAACCTTTAGCCAGAACACTAGAGAACTCTGCTGAGTCATGCTGCTTGTCAAGACTGAATGTTGACAGTGAGATCTAAAGATGCATTCTCTAGGCAAAAATATGGTTCTACATGGATTATGTGGGTGAATTCAGATTTTTTTTTCTGATTTTGTATACTTTATGGTTGGGCCTATACGTAGCCATACACCTGGTGATGTGGTCGTCTCTGTGTTGTTCACCCTCAGGTACAGTCCTGCTACCAGGCACCGCTCAGCTGACAGCCAGGGACATCCTCCACAGGCTGCAGAGCTCCGGGGCCCGCTGTGTGGTCACAGACGAGTCCCTGGCCCCCCTCCTGGACTCTGTGGCCCCACAGTGCCCCTCCCTGCAGGCCAGGATACTGGTGTCCCACAGGAGGAGAGAGGGCTGGATGAACTTTGGAGATCTGTTGAGGTGTGATGTCATACTGTAACAGACCGAGGAGTTGTCACAGAGACTAATTCTGTTCTACACAGATACAGGTCATGGTGTGTCTAACGTTGTGATTTTTCTTTTGATGGTGCCATCCTTAGTAATGTCTCCAGTGACCATGTGTGTGTGGAGACTGGCAGTGAGGACCCGATGACCATCTTCTTCACCAGTGGGACGACCGGCTCCCCTAAGATGACCCAGCACAGCCACTCCAGCTATGGCCTAGGCCTCACGGTCAATGGAAGGTACAGCAGCAGCAGCTGTGTGTGTGTTTATTTGTATTCATAAATATCACTGAGACCATTTAGATTGTACCAGGAAGAGATGGAGACCTCTGACACTGACTGTAGCACAACAAGTATCGATTCAGACCTTTTGATGTGTTTTCTCATTTTGGCCTTTCTCCTCGTTCCTTCTCTCTCTCTCTACCCCTCCTCTACCCCCATTTCTCTCTCTCTATCTCTCTCTCTCTACCCCCTCCACCCCACATCTCTCTCTCTCTCTCTCTCTCTACCCCTCCTCCACCCCCCATCTCTCTCTCTCTCTCTCTCTACCCCTCCACCCCCCATCTCTCTCTCTCTGTCTCTCTCTCTAGGTACTGGTTGGACCTGACAGAGAAGGACATCTTGTGGAACACGTCTGATACGGGCTGGGCCAAGTCAGCGTGGAGCAGTGTGTTCGCCCCCTGGACTCAGGGCTCCTGTGTGTTCGTACATCACATGCCCCGCTTCGACAGCTCCACCGTCCTGCAGGTGTGGTCAGGTCTGCTGCTTTAGCACCCAGTCTGAACACTAGAGGATGCTGTAGCACCATGTTCATTGCATAAACCGCTTCAATGAAATACACAGTTCCATTCTTCAAGAATACTGTCACATTGATCCCACAAATCCTGGCTAAAGTCAATTGAATTTTATGTTAAAGTCGATATGATATTATTGTATTTATATTTACTTCCCTAGTTGCTTTCTGTTACTATTGTTATTTAATTGCCATTCTTTCTTTTGCAGACACTGTCCAACTATCCTATATCTACATTCTGTACTGCTCCCACTGCGTATCGGATGCTCGTACAACATGACATATCCAGGTATTCATTTAAAAATCGAGCTAATCAGTTGCTCCATTTGAAAATGTAGTCTGTAGAAAAATCAGTCCTTCTCAAGGTTTCTTTGTGTCGCAATCCCAGATACAGCTTCCAGGCCTTGCAGCATTGTCTGTGTGCAGGAGAGCCAATCAACCCAGAGGTGATGGGGAAGTGGAAGGAGGCCACGGGATTGGACATTTATGAAGGATATGGACAAACTGAAACAGTGAGCTTGGTTCCAATTCAGCGGGTTTCTAAAAGTTTTACAAAGGGCTGTGAGGTTTATACAGCAGTGGACAAAAGTATTGGGAGTGACATACATTTTGTGTTTGCAAAATAAAATGACGGCTAACATAATTTCAGTAAGTCATATCATCATTACAGGCCAGGTGAAATCACTCTATCATTCTGATTGGATTTTAAGAGCAGATTGACTGCTGTAAAAGAGGGGACTATTTGCATATATTGAACGTTTTCACCCCTAAAAAGCTTTAAAAAATATGAAATGTGTCTTATTGTATTCCAGTATTCGACAGAAACATGTGAAAACATTTTCCTCAAATACTGAACCAGCAAACTTTGCAAAACACAACATTTGTCATTGCCAAAACTAGTGGCTACAACTGTACAATCTAGAATCTTTCATGTTGGAATCCCCACCCAGGTTCTGATAGCTGGTACCTTCAAGGGGATGAAGATCAAGCCCGGATCCATCGGAAAGGCGTCTCCCGCTTACGATGTGCAGGTAAACACCAGAGGGCAGGAGGTATTCTAAATCCAGAGGAGAGAAGGTCACATGTAGATGTCAGATGGCTGAGTGGTTAAGGACTCAGGCTATTAATCAGAAGGTTGTTGGTTCGATTGCCGGCCGTGCAAAATGACGTTGTGTCCTTGGGCAAGGCACTTCACCCTACTTGCCTCTGGGAGAATGTCCCTGTACTTACTGTAAGTCGCTCTGGATAAGAGCATCTGCTAAATGACTAAATGTAAATGTAGGTGTACAGTGCTGTGGTGTTGTTTCAGGTGGTGGATGAAGCTGGTGAAGTCCTTCCCAGAGGAGAGGAGGGGAACCTGGGCATCAGAGTGAAACCACACAAGCCCTTCTCTCTATTCACTGAATACACGGTTCTCTTTTCTTCTCACTGCACAATATTGCATATTGTCTAGAATCTTATCGTACGACGCTTTGGTGATATGGTGATATCTTTGAAATGTATGCATCTTTCTCTATCTAAAGTATCTCTCTTTCTTGCTCTCTCTCTCTCTCTTTATCTCTCTCTCGCACACACACAAATACACACACACTCACATAAACACACACACACACTCTCTGGCAGGGGGACCCTGAGCGTACAGCTGAGTGCTACAGAGGGGACTTCTACCTGACAGGGGACAGGGGGTTCATGGACGAGGACGGCTACCTGTGGTTTGTGGGCCGGGCCGATGATGTCATCCTGTCAGCTGGGTAATATTTCCACACAGTAATGTCTTCAGGTCACTAAGATCTCCATTATCACACTGCATTAGACACCCATTGTCCAGCTGTCGCACATGAAATAAGACGCTCACTGGTCCGTTAAACACCTTTTATGAGACGTAGGATAATAGTGCTGTAGATCATGGAACGGCTGAGAATGGGGGTCCTCTGATTGGCTATCCTGCTGTGTCTGCAGGTACAGGATTGGTCCGTTTGAAGTGGAGAACGCTCTGATAGAGCACAAGGCTGTCGCGGAGTCTGCCGTCGTCAGCAGTCCACACCCAATCAGAGGAGAGGTATGGTATGGCTCCAGGAAGACACCATAGTTAGGGGGGGGGGACTAGGATAAGGAGACTAAAAGCAGTTTTGTTGAACTCTGGCAGGTAGTGAAGGCGTTTGTCGTGCTGACAGAAGAGTACAAGTCTCACGACCCGGACCAGCTTGTGACAGAGTTGCAGGCACACGTGAAGAAAGTGACCGCTCCATACAAGTACCCTCGCAAGGTGACAGTCCCCACCCAGCCACCGTGTGAACGTTGAGATAGGTGTCTTTCTCACCTGTGCCATTTCACCGTGAACTTGTGTGTTTCTCTCTCACCTTCAAACCTCTCCGTAGGTTGAGTTTGTGGAGCAGTTGCCGAAGACTGTGAGTGGTAAGATCAGACGGGTGGAGCTACGCAACAGGGAATGGGGCCGATCGTGAGATCATCAATACACACACTGTTGTTTTTTTAAAATGGGAATAGTCTTCTAGTTAAATCAAAACCTCTATGCGATCTAATGAATGCTCGCTGCTACCATAAGGGGCCATTGAAGTCAGGTAAACAGAATGCAAAAATCAGGAATCTATGCAAAAGTCGCATTTTACTGACGCCACTTTATTCGTTATGTAGCTTGTTGTCGATTGTACTGTATGTGTCTGCGTCTTCAAGTAAATGATCCTTTTAAAGCAGTTCATCCTCGTCATCTTCTGTTTAAATCACAGTTATTGTTTGCTCACCCCACCCCTAAGTACCACACTTTACATTTACATTTAGCAGACGCTCTTATCCAGAGCGACTTACAGTAAGTACAGGGACATCCCCCTGTGGCAAGTAGGGCTGAAGTGCCTTGCCCATGTACACTACTGTCATGTGGCACGCCGGGATCGATCCGGTACCTTCAGTCTGCATGAGCCTCTCCCTCAAACCGCTCAGCCACCTGACTCCTCCGTTACCACACTCACTGGCTTACGGGATTTTCACTGTATTTTAGGTTACTTATTTTTGTTATTTGGTGGTGGGGCCTCATTAGTCTTGCCTGTAAATGAGGCCTCATCTGTGATGCACCTTTGATGCTTTGATGCACAGACATAGCATACAGTCCATTCTATCCACACAGTAATATGCCGTATTGATGTATTCTTCTGACTAATGTTTTGGTCTTACTCTTGTGGCGTTTCATCAGACAGAACCCAGCAGGGATGGATCAGGACGACACTGCTGCTACATCACACTCCCTCAGGCAGTCTCCCCCGACCGTCCCTGCTTCTATCAGAGTTTCAGACCTAGTCATCGCTTTAGTTCAGCTTCTCTATGAACTCATACACCCACCGCCAGAATGCCTCGAGGCAAGACATATTTAGACTGCATGACCACACTACAGCCTAGTATGCATACCATGCATACAGCCTTTCGGGTTGTGAGTCTCTGAAAAAAAAGCATGATATATGACACATCTGTCACCAGCGGCAACAAGAGGAGGTAAGCCTGCCCTTCTAAAACCATGGCAGGTAATCAAGGGGTCATTAGTCTGGTTGTGTTCTGGGTTTGAAAGCTCTTGACTCATCATGGGCAGTTGTTAGCAAGGTGGTTTGTGATGAACCCAAGTATTATCACTATAGCCTGCTATTGAGAATTTGTATTTTTTAAATGTCTGTTGACGAACAGGAATTATTTGACTGGCTTATTGGTGCAAGACACAAAATATTGCTTTCTTAACAGACGGAGAAGTGAGATATTAATTTCAAATGGGAACGTCCAATATGCATATACGCCTGTACACTTCAAAGAAGTAACTTTCACTGCCACGATTCCACCGCATCCAGTCAAAACCTAAAGATCACGTGAGAGGAATGTGCAATAACAGCGTCCCCGTACAGCGCGCGAGCGACGGCGCTCTGTTCATCCGCTACACTTTGGTATTTCAGAGTCGGTGACATGAACAAGGTTGCGCTCACGCTCAGTTTTCCAGGAATGGGCACACGCACACGGCGCTGTTTCTGAATGTAACCTTTGTTTTTTTTCTTTTCATTTCTTTCTTTTGTTTTTCTTTGCGTATCTCCATTTTTTCCAAACCAACCGAATCGCCATGGCTTGGCCGTGCATCAGTAGAGTGTGCTGTCTGGCTCGGTTCTGGAACCAGTTAGATAAATCGGATCTTTCTGTACCTCTGACTATTCAGAACTACTCGGACATCTCCGAGCAAGAGGTTCGATCTGTGACCAAGCAGGTGCCAACGGATCTGGTTCCGAGAAACAACTATTCCATCCCGGACCACCGTGGCTCCCCGCCGGCAGCGGGGGAAGCCACAGGGAACCGGAGATCTCTTAGGGGACGGAAAGAGCCCAGCTTTAAACCCAGAGAGGATTACCAGCCGTCCGGCGTGCCTTTCCAGAGTGTAACCCAGTATAAACAGGATTTCAAACCCTGGCCCATTCCTAAAAAGGAGAATTTCCCTTGGATTAGCAATGGCGGGAAATCGGGTGACAACATTTCGGATAGCCCCATAAACAGTCACCCTAATGCACACCCACATACGAAGGATGAAAGGGATGGAGAGAGAAGAGCGGAGCAGGGCGCCCAAGTGGGGAGAACAGCATGGGACTGGAATAGACAAAACCACCTCTTACAGGTAGGTTGTAGTAGTATGTTTATAACTCAGACGATGTTGTCTTTTTTAGAAAACCTTCTTTTGGCAGCACCTGCCTTTGTCTACTGTCTCCAGTGTTGCTTCGCGCACCGTATCTGCATAGCCGACTTATCTAACCTGTCAACGTTTGGAATGCAGTGCTGGTTCTCAGATATAGGAAAATAAAAACGTAGTCATATTTAAGACAACTTATATCGTATACCTCATACACTGACAAATTGGGTCGCCAACATTCAGTTGTTGAAACATTATTCCCTTGAGGCTTCCCTGACAGTAGAAGTAGGCAGTGCTTATAGGCACACAAAACGATGTTTACACAGCCTAGTCCATATTCTAACATATAGAAATGCTATTAATTATGCTATTAATTATGTAAAGGCTTTACTCAGTGTCCAATTTATTATTCACTAAGAAGCCCATGGGTAGGGAATCTACAGATGCATTTCATGCACAGAAGATGACAGTTGGCACTGATAGACTTTTAATGCATTCCCCACGTTGGTTCCAGCACACACAGTGGCCACAGACACCGTCTATAATCATACACGTCTGTTGCAGAGAAACCGCAGACCAATCTCGATGACAGATGTTCTGTCAGGCTGTTGCAGTCAACCTTTTGATGTCGGCTACAGCGTGCCAGTCCTCCCCTCTCTCCCCCGCCTCGTCTCCCCCCCCCCAGCATTGAGCTGTAATCTCATTCCGATGAGCCTCACCCATCCCCTGCCCTCGCCCCCTGACGGGCGTCACTCCCCCCTCACGCCCCATTGGGGCCTCATCATTAGGGCTTCGCTCTCCACATGATTGGCTTGTTCGCCCATGCCTCTAATATCAAATTTCCCCAGCCTCTCGAACACAAACACTTAGGCTGCTGTCAGGCCTCGGCCCCGTGATTAGTTTAGCATAATATACACTTTAACATGATTTACTCCCCTATGGTGTGTATCACGTATCCAGTGGAGGATGTAGCAGAATGGATGAAGATGATGAGGATTTAACAGCGCTGGGTATTCTTTTCCTTCCCCGTGTGTTTCCTCTCCACAGGCAGGAGTACAGGGCGTGGACGGGGGCCAAACCAGCCAAGAGCACCAGGAAGCCCCCTCCAGCGCTGTACGCCAGCCCCGGCCAGGGGGTCACCCACCCCTACAGCAGCCCTGGGACTGGGGCGCCCCACCCGCCCCCGGAGACCAGCTACCAGGCCGCCTTCAGCAGTGGAGAGGCTCACAGACACCCAGAGCTGCAGCACCAGGGGGACCACACCACCAACGCTGCCACCCCCACCCTCCAGCCCATCTCTGCCCCCCTGCAGCCCAGCTCCGTGCCCTGCAGCCTGCAGCAGAGCAGCCTGTCTGAGAGGCCCGACCTCAGTGTAAGCACCAGGGGAGAGGTGAGACCCAGGGCCTGGCTCTGTCATGTGTGTCACGCTGGGGTTTCAGGGCACAGCTAGGCTGCATCACTCAAAGGTGTGCAGTCTCCCTGCGTGTCAGCTTATGCTTCTGTGTTTTGCCATGTCATGTAAACATATGAGGGCTTGTGTGATGTACCGGACTGTTTTTGTGCTTGATTGCGGCTGGTAGTTTCAATGGCAGTTTTAGTGTCAGACTGCCTGGTGCTTAAAGTGGTGTTGGGAGACCCCCCAGGTGGCTACTGTGTCATGCAACACACTGTCCTCAAGCAGCAAACAGTGACCCAGCTGTTTAAACAGGACACGTGTTACGTAACGGCTCCAAATCAGTCTGTGCTCATGACTTTGACCTGGATAGAGCAGGCATGATGGGGAAGAAAAGTAAGTAGATATTCAGAGATTATAAAATGTCATTTAAACTGCCCCATCCTCTCCCTGGCCAGTGTAGCCAGGGGTCAAACATGGCATGACAGAAGTTCAACTTTTTTTTTCTCCCAAATCTCCATGGTTTGTGTCCCCCCCACGCCACAGCACTCTGCCATCTGCCTGCGGAGAGCTGGTGCTGGGCAGGAATGACCCGTTCATGAGGACCGGACAAGCAAATCTGCCCACCACGCTGTCACTCAGTGTCTCCTCATTCTCAAACCTGCCCCCATCGCAAGTTTTACTTTCTATTTGGATAAATATTGACATTTGTCAAGGAAAAAGGTTACAGAATGTTCTGTCAGTGAAAGTTTTACAGTCCAATCACCTTTAGGGTATTCTTAATACATATTAGAGTAGGTGTTCCTAAATGTGTTGAGATAGAAAGAATACACACATTAAACTAGAATGTTGTAGAATGCTAATGTTCCGGAATACTCTTCTGCTCTACAGTTCTAGAAGACGATGTAGAGAGGAGTCATTGGCAGGTCAGAGTCTCTAATAATAACTGTGTCCCAGTTGGAGTATGAGTTAAATGTGTGTTCAGGGTGTGAGAGGATGAAACTCGGCAGATATTGAGTAGGAGGTGCAGGGGTGAATGGGTCCAAATGAGAACGTTGGTTGCGTCGTTGCACATGTAATGAAAGTAGACATTTATCCTAAATAGCCGCCCACTAGTTCATCTGTATTTGGACTTGTGTCTCATAACGCCCGCCCACCTAACGCCCGCACTGCAGCCAGAGGCCCAGCACAGCCTCCCCCCCCTGCAGCCAGAGGCCCAGCACAGCCTCCCCCCCTGCAGCCAGAGGCCCAGCACAGCCTCCCCCCCCTGTAGCCAGAGGCCCAGCACAGCCTCCCCCCCCTGCAGCCAGAGGCCCAGCACAGCCTCCCCCCCCGGCAGCCAGAGGCCCAGCACAGCCTCCCCCCCCTGCAGCCAGAGGCCCAGCACAGCCTCCCCCCCCTGCAGCCAGAGGCCCAGCACAGCCTCCGCTCAGCCTGCCAGCAGCAGGAAACAGCACATGAACACGTAGGGTCGATATCCCCTAATCCGTCACACAGTCACCGTCAGCCCACGCTCTGCCAAGCTCCACACCGCTGCCCCCCCCTCCCCCCACTGAAGTGTCTGACCAAGCAACAAACACACATTTCCCTTCTCAAACACACACCAATGAACTGTCACCTGCTAAATTCAGCATCAGCAGGTGATCCTTTTGGGAGAAAACCTAGTGTGTCCAGAGGACCCTGAACACCCGCCGAGTCATTATCTGGTTCCACTTTGAGATTTTCATCGGTTTATGTTTTAACACAGCCATTAAGAGAATTAAAACATAAGTCCCGATTATGCGTCTGAAGCTCAAAATCGATGCGCTCAGTGACAGCGATGAGAGAGAGTGATTAAAAGCACATTGTTCCCCAGATCAGTGCCTGCCCCGTCGCCTAGGAGACGGACGACTGAGGGTTCCCCAGGACGTTTGTTTCACAGTTCCAGATCTGAGACTCAGACTTCAGACGCAGCAGAAGAACGTGTTCTAGACCCCCGGAACAGCTGATTCATCAGGCTGATCCTGAAGTGTGAAATGAAAAGGGGAAGTAGACGTTTTCAGAACCGCTGTAGTGTAGCTGTTCTGGGATCTGGCATCTGACCAGCGTCTGACCAGACAGACCAGACAGCCCTCACCAGGAGGAACACCAAAGGAATGTTGAACGAGGACAGGTGCATGGCAAAGGGATTCTGCAGTGTAGATAACATCCCTTATTTCACAGTACCCAGGCCACCACAGTGATAACAACTATACATTCATTTCATCAAGGTTATTGGGAAAATATATTTTGGATCCATAGGGGTGTTCCATAAACTGTTGACAAGGACAGCTAGGCAGTGTTTGTGCTTGGCACTCACGTGGATGAACAGAAGAGAGGACTGGGGAATAGTGTTCACACTGGCTTTCAACTGCATGAAGAGGGGATCAAACAGGCTGCAGAGACATAGCATCCTACAAATCAGCACTGGCATTACGTACCCTCCATGTACCCTCCTCCCCCCACACACTCTCATTCCCTTCCTGTCTCCCCAACTCTCCATAACTCCCCTGGCCCCACTAGCTGGAACCCTCTCTCTCCCTCTCCTCTCCTTCCTCCTGTATTTTGTCTCTTTCCGCCATTGTCTCTGTCTCTCTCACTCTCTCCCCAGCTCCCCTCCCCTCTCTCACCCCCCCTCCCTCCCCAGCCTCCCCTCCTCTCACCCCCCCCCTCCCTCCCCAGCCTCCCCCCGCCCCTCCTCTCACCTCCCCCCCTCCGCCCCTCCGCCCCCCCCCCTCCAAGCCCCTCTTCCTCACACTTGGACTGTTTCCCTTTTCCCACGCTGCCTCTGACTATAGAAGTCTCTTGTGCCAAATCGGCAGGGTTCTGTTCAGGGACAGAGGGAGAGATGGAGAGCAAACAACAGACAGGGAAGGGGGTGGGGTGCAGTGAAAGAGAAGGGGAGACAGAGAGGAACGTGTGTGTGTGTGTGTGTGTGTGAGAGAGAAGGGGAGCAGAGATAGAAAGAGAGGAGAGGAAGAGACAGGGAGGGAGGTGTGAGAGACTGAGAGGAGAGAGAGAGAGGGAGTGCAGAGAAAGAGAGGAAGAGACAGGGAGGGAGGTGTGAGAGACTGAGGAGAGAGAGAGGAAAGACGGGAGGGAGTGTGAGAGACTGAGAGAGAGAGAGAGGGAGTGCAGAGAAAGAGAGAAAGACAGGGAGGGAGGTGTGAGAGACTGAGAGGAGAGAGAGAGAGGGGAGCAGAGAAAGAGAGGAAGAGACAGGGAGGGAGGTGTAAGAGACTGAGAGGAGAGAAGGGGGGCAGAGAAAGAGAGGAGAGGAAGAGACAGAAAGGGAGGTGTGAGAGGAGAGGGGAAGAGAGAGAGTGAGCCACATGATAGATGATTTGCCATCCTGCTAAAGCGTGATGTGTTGCAGTAGGGTTGCAGTCTTTTTAGCGAGAATCTAATTTAGGAGAGAGGCAGACCTGGCTGTTGCACAGAGTGTAAAAAGAGAGTGTGTGGGAGGAGGGAGGGGGTGAACACACACACACACATATATATACACTTCATCTACTTTGTTTGAAGACATAGTTTGACAGATTTCAAAATATATGTACCGACAGCTCCTGCTCTAACCAACAGCGTAGTCACATTCTATTTCTCATTTCACTGTAGAGTGGATTATTTGTGACATACGGCACTAAACCTACTCAGAGATTGATAATCAGACAATCAATGCCAATTCCTCACTTGTAGCATAGCAATTCATATTCACAGACACGCTGGCAGGGATGTCATTCCTGAGCTGCAGACTCAGTTCCTATGTACAGTGTGTGTGTGTGTGTGTGTGTGTGTGTGTGTGTGTGTGTGTGTGTGTCTGTGTGTTTGTGTCCTCTGAGAAAAGCTGCCATCAGCAGCTTGCGGTAGCAGTGATGTATTCTGTCTGCCAGATCTCAGACAGCGGCGCTGATGCAGTGTGACTGTCACCCAGCTCATCCCTTATCACATCCCACAGTAACCTTCCTCTTAGAGATGGTCATTCAGGATGTGTGTGTGTGTGTGTGTGTGTGTTCCGCAGGTGCAGTTGGTGAAGACCAAGCTCTCACCAAATCCCTCCGCCGTGTTTCAAAGTGGAGCGAGGATCTTTAACATCTGATGCTCCGAAACCGACCATTCCACTGGGCCTAGGGTCACAATCTGTCTGTTCCACACGCCACGAGCAATCTATGCAACGGAATGTTCTAGACAAGTAAGGCATTGTCTGTAGAATGTCTTCAATTATGTAATTGTTGAAAGAGAATAACAAACCAGATGTCACAAACAATAGAAGACTTTTACAAACCCTATCGCTATGGAATTGAATATGCATGTAAGAAAATAGTTTGAAAACAAGCTTTTGCAGTATTAGACACTCAAAAGAGAAACTAGCTGCTTGGTATATTGTGTGTCGGCCTGTTTGTACAGTATGTATGTTTCTGTATGTACAGTATGTGTACACCTGTTACTTTGGAATGGTTTTGTCCTATCCTGTGTGCGTCCACTCTGGCCTGTTTGGGATTGCTTGATGTTAAGTGTCAGCTCAGCACTTTGCCCTAAAAGTATAGTGGTTTCTTTGATCTCTGCTAGCCTTTTATTACATTACAACAAACTTTGAATTATTTATTTCCTTTATATTCAACTAGTTTACAATTTTGCAAGAGTAAATTTGTTCTAGTTTCATTTTGTAAAAACTTGTTGTTTAAAGAAAACAAAGATGAAGTATATGATGTAAATGCTATTACAATAAAAGAATATTAGGTTCTTATAAAAATGTACTTCCTGTGTCATTCGTCCATACTAATCATCCTCCTTGTGGGTCTCTCATCAATACGGTGCCAACGTGTGCTGTGTTGTGTCTCTAGAAGCACCTACATGTGCTGTGTTGTGTTTCTAGAAGCACCTACATGTGCTGTGTTGTGTGTCTAGAAGCACCGACATGTGCTGTGTTGTGTTCTAGAAGCACCTACATGTGCTGTGTTGTGTCTCTAGAAGCACCTACATGTGCTGTGTTGTGTCTCTAGAAGCACCTACACATGCTGTCTTGTTTCTCTAGAAGCACCTACATGTGCTGTGTTGTGTCTCTAGAAGCACCTACACGTGCTGTGTTGTGTCTCTAGAAGCACCTACATGTGCTGTGTTGTGTCTCTAGAAGCACCTACATGTGCTGTGTTGTGTCTCTAGAAGCACCTACATGTGCTGTGTTGTGTCTCTAGAAGCACCGCTACATGTGCTGTGTTGTGTCTCTAGAAGCACCTACACGTGCTGTGTTGTGTCTCTTGAAGCACCTCCATGCACTCTGAAGACTGAGACACAGGAGATAGGTGAAGACCTTTCGCATGTCAGTCTAGTGTACCAGTGCTGGATCCAACTGGTTAAAGCAGCAGCCTGTTATCGACGGTGATGCTGATTATGTCAACGGTCTTTCTCTCCGGTCGTCTGAGACGCACAGATCATCTCGCACAGCAGGAGCCCCTCTCTCTCTCTCTCTCTCTCTCTCTCTCTCTCTGTGTGTGTGTTCAAGCATGAAAGACAGGGAGAAGAGGCCGTCTTGTATGAAAAGAGCCATTTAATCAGAATGATTCACATCCTCCAGGAACACTGGGAAGCGTGCTCTGAAGGTTCTCCATGTTCATCAAGACAGCTGGTAAATGCATGAACTCCCCTGTCGGAGTCTGGGACTCAAGGAGTCTTGGACCAGGACAGCTGGGGAGGTCTGGTTCCTCCAGGCAGGCAGCAGGGGTGGAGAAGGTGCCTCGCAGCCAGGGTAGGTGGGACCATGTCGGCTACTCGACAGCGGATGGTGACCCCCTCGAGCTGATGGCTCTCACTGGCTGGTCATGCAAGCAGTCTCCATCCCCGCCTCTGCTCTGTGGGCTGGTCTTTGTCCCGTAATCTAGCATCTCTGCCTCTTAATCTACCGTCTCTGTCCCGTAATCTATCATCTGTCCCGTAATCTACCGTCTCTGTACTGGGATCTCCACACTTCTTCATTTTCCTCTTTTGGCCATTTTGGTGCGTCTCTGCCCTGGTAACATCTGTGGTAGAAAAACCTCGTGTAGAAATGAGACACAGGTTTGTAAACAGGTTCTGTTCTATTACAAGAATATTGATCGTATTTTTGGTGAGCACTAAAAAAAAAGAAAGAAAAGGAAATACAACAGTCAGATAAATTCTACAATACATTAAATTTGGTCAAAACAGGCAATACGGCCACTGAGGCCAGAGGGGGCACACACACACACATACAAACACACACACTTCATTCATAACACCCAACAGGTCAACCTCCAGTATCACACAACTGCATCAATACACAACACTTCGACTCGGCACACATCCATTTTCATCCGTAATACTGTACACTTACTATCACAAACTCATCCACTCATACAGACACATACACCACTATCATGCCTTTGCTGGTTAGGGGATCGATTTACAATTAAACAAAAACAGAATGATGAGACGTTCATACAGTACTCAGCTTGGTCATACACGTCGGTTATCACAGCATACATACTGCCAATATATGGATGACAAAATGCACTCGCATTCGACAAGGGAGTCAAACCAGGTCCAATGGGAAGATGACACATCATCACAGACTCACTACAATGGGCATCGATTCTTCCTGTATTTTGTTGTTGAGTGAGAGCAGCGATGACATGTTCATATGGGGGACATGTCTGTGCTGCCACTAGCAACACACAGGAATGCAGATCAGGGCTGTTCTCACGTCAGTCATGCAGCGCTGCGTTGATTTGGAGGCTAAGGTCATCCTCTGTCTGATCTTAAGGACATCACTAATTCATGCTAACGTGCACGCGCACGCCATTTAAAGACATCGTTTCTCGTGCCTGGTTCGACTCGACTAGACGTAGCCAATTCAGATTCAAGAGCAAATCATGTGTAGAAAACACACACAGTGAAAGCCATTTCCAGTTCAAAAATCTAATCTATTTCAATGTATCTGCATTGACTGCATAAGAGTGATAGTGTCCTGTACTGAAGACTACATCAACAGGATTAAGACTCGTCTAGTGGTGGGGGGGGGAGTGGACAGTCTGGGATGGCAGGTTTCTGTAAACCACCTCCACCTCCCTCGTGGCAGTCAGGAAATCCTTCCCCACATTGACCTTGTTGACCAGGTGAGAGAGGAGATCTCTGATTAAACCACACAGGTCCTTCTCTTCAACCTTCAACGGCGTTACAGGACCACGCAGGGCACTTCTGGGAGGAAAAACAGTCAGTGAAAACAGTCAGCCAAAACAGTCAGCGAAGACAGCGCAAGACTGTCAGATGAAGTCCCGTTAGAGGAGAAGGCCCAGTTAGAACGATGATGATTATGATGATGATGGGGTAGCCAATCAACCCCAGTTAAGAGTTCCGTCGCCCCCCATGGTTCCTCCTTCATGGTGGTGTCCCAATCATAAGATGGAGTTTCAGACAGACGGGGCTCAGTTGCCGTGACCACCGTCCAGGTTCAGGTAGCCCATGTGAGTGTTGGTCAGGAAGTCACATGACGGGATGCTGCTCAGCGCCTGGTGGACGTTCATGGCTGTGACCTCCCTAGGCACCCTGGGAAGGAGAGAGGGAGAGAGAGAGAGACACACACAGAGACAGAGAGTTGAAATGTATTTGGAGAGGAAAATATACCTTTTTCTTTTTTTTTCTACCAGAACTGTATGTGGGTGTGTGTGTGTGTGTCTCACCTGTTCTGTCCAGATCTGACAAAGGCCCCAGCTAGAGATTCTCTCAGGATGTCACTAGCAAACTGCTCCGTCGCCTACCGAATAGCACAAACACAGTCAAAACACAAGCACGCAGGTGAAGGCAGACACATCCTTAGTATTGCTAGTTACATACCCTTAGTATAGTTAGACCTCAAATTTAAATTTTTAAGATTCCTATATATGTGTAATGTATGCACCGTCCTGCCAAAGCAAATTCCTTGTCTGTGCAAACTTTCATGGTGATTAAAACCCATTAATTCTGATCCCCAAGGCTCTCTCCACAATAACTGTCATCTCATCCTCCCGGGTTCCCCAAATGAGTTCCTCACCTTCAGAATCATGGCCTCAATCACTGGAGCAAACACACTCTTCTCCACCTCCGTCGGCTGAAAGGCCACTCCGATCTGAGAGGAGGCACAAAGGGAGGAGGGAGACGGGCAGGGAGGGAGGGAGAGCGAGAGGAGGAGGAGGAGATGGGAGATAAGAAAGGAGAGCTGTGTCAGGAGAAGGAGGCGCTGGAGCGGTGAATGAGTTTTCCTTCTCTTGTATCTCCCAGCCATTCCAAGGCCAATCAACTCCAGCCTGTTAGCTACAGAGAAAATGTCCAGCATACGCCGGGGGGGAAAGATTGAGGCGTTTCCAACGAAAATCTAATAACCTGGATCAAATCACCACCAATTTGTAGGAGAGGGGGGAGAATTATGAGAGAGCAATTTGCTCACCTAAGCAGAGAACGTCAAATTAAACAAATCAGTCACCCCAAAAAAAAAGAAGGAATGAATAGAAAAGTAACGAGGAACGTCAGTGGCTCCTCCCCACGTGGTCCAGACCTGCTGTGCCGTCTCACTGATGAACTGGGTGGAGGAGCACGGGGGCAGGAAGTACTGGGGCTCCGGGTCGGCTTCCTGCTCCTCCTCCTTGACCTTGGGCCTCCGGGTGGGCGGGCTGACGCTGGTGATGTCCAGCAGCTCGTCCTGGCCGTCCTCCGGCTCCGTCTTCAGCAGGATCTGCATCTGCTCCAGCTTCTGGACCACCTCCTCGCAGCTGCCCAGCGTGGTCGGGCACTCTGCACGCACGCACAGACACACACATACAGGATTAAATGACTGTGGGCTGTTTCACTGCCTGTGAGGAGTCACTTAGATGCTACCGAGTTCAATTCCTCGGACCTCCAGACCAGCCACATGATCGGACATTCATCCCCAGCCATCTACCAGGCGGTGGCTGTGGTAACCAGAGGACCATTAGATCTTCTGTGTGCTTTGCTTCCATTGCATCGACCGCGCCTCGTAAAACGCATTGGCGTGACCCTGAATAAGTGTCCTGAGACCCGCAGGGGAGAGATGAAGGCAGAGGGATGTACAGAGGGAGGGGGCTGGGAGGGGGCCTGGAGGAGGCTGGGAGGGGGCTGGTAGGGGGCTGGGAGGGGGCTGGTAGGGGGCTGGGAGGGGGCCGGGAGGGGGCTGGGAGGGGGCAGAACAGAGCAGTGTTGTTGCTGGTCAGGCCTCCTCTCTGTCCTCTCATTAACCACGGTGAGGCTTCATTAGGCCTGGCTCTGAATACAGGCTCAAGCAGACAGCAGGCAGCACACTGGCACTCAGTCCAGCAGACAGGCAGCACACTGGCACTCAGTCCAGCGGACAGGCTGTTTCACTGGCACTCTCACAGTCCAGCGGACAGGCAGCACACTGGCACTCTCACAGTCCAGCGGACAGGCAGCACACTGGCACTCTCACAGTCCAGCGGACAGGCAGCACACTGGCACTCTCACAGTCCAGCGGACAGGCAGCACACTGGCACTCTCACAGTCCAGAGGACAGGCTGTTTCACTGGCAGGCTAGATGCTGTGGACTTCACACTGAATACAGGCTCAAGCAGATAGCACACTGGCACTCTCACAGTCCAGCGGACAGGCAGCACACTGGCACTCTCACAGTCCAGCGGACAGGCAGCACACTGGCACTCTCACAGTCCAGCGGACAGGCAGCACACTGGCACTCTCACAGTCCAGTTGACAGGTTGTTTCACTGGCAGGCTAGATGCTGTGGACTTCACACCAGACACAAAACAGGAGGGAGTGAAGGAATGCTGTGAATCGCTGTTGTCTATTGAGATAGCGGATTGGGGGCTGTGAGAAACACAGGAACAAGGACAATGGGACCACACACACACACAATAACACACACACACACGCGATCACACCCACAGGCACACGCACCAGGCTCGTTATCTATCTGGGTGAGGATGTCCTCTATGGACTCCTCGTCGGTCTTGCGCTGGGGCTCAGGGGTCGGGGGGGGTGTAGCCCCGCTGCCGGCACCACTGCACCACCTCTCTGGTCTTGGGGGGGGTGAGGGCCTGCAGGCGAGGAGCGCGGTCCAGCACGTCCTGGACGACACGCTTCACTGCCACCGCCCTCTGGAGCTAGGACACACACACACACACAGCAGCATGATCAGGTTTCTAATCTACAGTCCACATCGTGAACAACACAGGTTCACACACTTTCTAAAACATCAAATTCAAGGACTTTTCAAGGTACAAGTCCCTCAAATTCAAGGACCCAGCATGGCATAGTTTCTATTTATTGTAGAATAAAGCACTTTCAAAGGCCCGTGTCTATTTAAGTCTATTTTCTAAAACGTCCCAAGGCCTTGGTTGTTTCCCCCTTACATTCACAAACGTTCAAGGATTTCCAGGACTCGTGGGAACCCTGACAACGTCTACATAACATTACAGCTAAGCATAGCAGGACATCACACTGCTGATGACATCACACTGCTGTACCTCGGAGGCCCGCCTCTTCCCGATGTTCCAGGAGTAGTACTGCTCCACAGAGGAGGCGCAGAACGCTGGGGAGTCTTCAGCTGGAGACACCGCAACACACACGTTACACACACGTTACACACGTTACACACACGTTACACACGTTACACACACGTTACACACACCCAGAACATACACTATGACTCCTTTTTAAGATGCTGTGAGCTAATCCCTCCTGATTGTACTCAACTCTTGGGTTTAGATATGAGATATGTATTTACTGTCTCTGTGGGGAAGGCTGACGAGCGCAACCCCACTGGAGGACAGGATGAGAGAGAGAGAGGAGAGAGAGAGAGGGAGAGAGAGAGTGAGGGAGGGAGGGAGAGAGAGGGAGGGAGAGACGAGGATAGGGAGGGAGGGAGACTCACTCTTCTCTAAGATGAGAGGTAGTTTCTTCATGACGGCGGTGAGGAGCTGCATCATGTTCTCTATGTGCTCCGTGCTGAGGACACACACACACACACACACAAACACACGCACACAAACACACACACAAACACACACACAGCACTATTAGTATCACTGGATTAGCAGGGATGTGTATTGAGTGGAGCATGTGACTGCAGGTCAAGAGGTTGCCGGTTCAAACCCCCCCCCGTGTGTGTAGGCTTTGGATAAAAGCGTGGCTTAACTGAAGCCAGTAGTAAGCGTGGTCCCCTTACTTGATCTCGTGCGTGGTGGTCTCGGCCCCCTGCTCCATCTTGACGATGGCGGTGGTGGCGGGGGCAGGAGCTGGGGTGGAGGAGGAGGAAGAGGGGGGGGCCGGGGGCCGGGACGGTGGGAGACGGGACGGCGCTGACCGGAGTGCTGCTGCCTGGCTCAGTCTTCACTGTGGACACGGAGAGGGTGGGGAGGTCAGACAGATGAAGAGTCATGGAGCAAAGTGAGGACGAGAGGACAAAGCAGGTGGGTGGTGGTCAGGGATGGAGGGATGAGATGGGGGAAGAGTGATGGGTGACAGAGGAGAGGAGAGGAGGTGGAGGCCAGGGTGTCTCCTCTCACCTTGGGCCAGAGGCAGGGAGAGGGAGAGGGGGAAGGCCTGGGCAGGAGCAGCACTGCCTGGGGAGACTCCCGCTGCTCCTGGGGTGGTGGAGGGGGGGAGGGGACCGGAGCCTGGGCCTCTAGACACAGAGCTGGACTGGACCACTGCACACAGCGGAACACACACACACACACAAACAGGAAACGACATCATGGATGGAGGACGTTTATGAGTTGAGAAGACAAATTCACGGCTTTTAATCCCCTGTATTTTTACATGCCATCCTTTCCTTCCCCCTGTCCCTAAAAGACAAACAGGCTTTTCAAAATAAAGGTCCTGAGGAGCAGGATGATGTGTTGTTCCTGAAGACACAGGGCTCAGCTGCTTAGGCAGACAGCTGCTGGGTGCCCAGGTGTGCCAACATCCAGCGCTGACAGTCAGTGGTAGACAGCTCGGTTCGAAACCCAGGTGCAGTGTCTCTGGCTGTGTTTGGGTGGGGAGGCTGATGTGGGAGCACATCTGAAACGTGAGTGTGTGTGTGTGTTGTGTGTGTGTGAGAGAGAGAGAGAGCAGCTTCATATTGCTGTGTTCCAGCCTGTCTGCAGTCCTCCAGGCCCTCACCTCTCATCATCCTGGACTCCATCACTGCACCGTCTGGGGAACGTCCCCCCCCATGCCACAGCTCACTCTCACAGCCTCCTCTCCTGCCTCTTCCAGTCTCTCATCCTCTCCATCACTCTCCCTACTCCCCAACCCTATGTCTCTCTCTCTCTCCCTACCCCCCTCTCTCCCTCTGTCTCTCCCTATCCCCTGTGCATCTCTCCAATAACCATTTGAATCTCTCCCCTCTCCCCCCCCCCAAAGCTCATCCAGATAACCTAATTCCCTGATGGATCAGATGACTGCGTGGGGGGTGTCTGCGTAGGCAGAGTGCATGGTGTGGATGCGGTGTACCGCGGCTGGGTGTGCTACCTTTGCTAACGGGCATGAGGATGGTCTGGGCGCCCCCGGGACCGGAGCCCACGCCCAGCTGCTTGAGCTGGTTGGCTGGGATGGTGAGCACCGTGGGCTGGGAGCTGGGACCTCCAGAGTGGATCTTCAACATCCCTAGACGCACAGGGCCCACACGCACTGGTGAGACACGTCAGGACAAGACTGCAGTATAGACCGCTGGAGAACTAGTCAAATCTATAGAAAAATAATCTAATTTTGTGTCCAAACCAACCAAACAGGAAACAGACTGCCGTCTGTGACATCACTTCCTACCTGAGAGAGTTGTGCCAGTCTTCCCTCCTGCTGCCGCCATCCCACTGACCAGCGATGCCGCGGTGACCAATGACGTGCTGGAGCTCTTGGACACGCCCACCACTGACCCCGCCCCTTTGGACAGGCTGATGACGGGCATGTTGGCGATGCTCTTGGCGACCGTGACGACAGCGCCGGATGCTGCCGAGGCACTCTTCGTCATGGTTACCGCACCGCTGGAGCCCTTCATCACGGTTGCCGCAACGCTTTTCGCCATGGAGCTGGCGGCAGCTGCGTTCTTGGCGGCGTTGATCACTGCCGCCTGATTGGCTGCCACGAGAACAGGGTGTTGCTGGGACACGGGCCTGACCCCGTCAGCAGCCTAGAGCAGACAAAACCACACGTCCGTCAGCCAATCACGCAAGAGCGCTCAGGGACGTCAACCAATAGCCAGACGTGGAGAGACTCCCACCTGTTGAGTGGAGGTTGCCATGGCGGCAGAGGGGATAGAGCTGGTGGCTGTGATCACGCCGCCCGTCATCCTCAGCGTGGTCGTGCCCGGCTTGGAGAGCGTTGCCGAGGTAACCGTCTTCACCGAGCCATCCGACAGCTTCACCTGGGATGCCTGGGACCCGCCCACGACCTGTCAATCAACACACATCAACATGTTGAACATTACTGACGCAGCGTCGAAGACTTCCTTCACCTCTGAGCTAATGTGTCACATTGCAAGCAGGGGCTTTCTGAAACAGAACATTTCACTTCAACTTAGCTGCCTGACGAGCAGCACTAGTAGGTGCTGTCGATGCTCATGGTTTACCCACTGAAGTGACGGGTTCAACAGAGGCTGTGCTGACCCACTCACACCAGATCCATCAGCCTCTCAGACTGTCTGGTCAGAAGAGCCAGACTGACCTACATGAGACACAGCTGTCCTTGAGCACCCTGTACCCTGAACAACAACAACAACAACAACATTGAAAATCCTTTTAGTGGATCCACCAGAGAGCTTCCACTAGCACTGTTCCAACACCGTGTGTGAACGCAGCAGCAGCCTGATGTGCAACACACAGCTCACATGAAGAGAGAGAGAGAGAGGAGGGAGAGAGAGACACAGAGCACATGAAGAGAGAGAGAGGAGGGAGAGAAAGACACCAGAATAAAGGGCGAGAGGAAGGAGGGCGAGAGAGACACAGCTCACATGAAGAGAGAGAGAGGAGAGAGAGACACAGAGCACATGAAGAGAGAGAGGAGGGAGAGAGAGAGAGACACAGAGCACATGAAGAGAGAGAGAGGAGAGAGACACACAGAGCACATGAAGAGAGAGAGAGTAGGGAGAGAGAGACACAGAGTACATGAAGAGAGAGAGAGGAGGGAGAGAGAGACACAGAGCACATGAAGAGAGAGAGAGGAGGGAGAGAGAGACACAGAGCACATGAAGAGAGAGAGAGGAGAGAGACACACAGAGCACATGAAGAGAGAGAGAGGAGGGAGAGAGAGACACATAGCACATGAAGAGAGAGGAGAGAGACACACAGAGCACATGAAGAGAGAGAGAGTAGGGAGAGAGAGACACAGAGTACATGAAGAGAGAGAGGAGGGAGAGAGAGACACAGAGCACATGAAGAGAGAGAGAGGAGGGAGAGAGAGACACAGAGCACATGAAGATAGAGAGAGGAGGGAGAGAGAGACACAGAATACATACAGGGCGAGAGGAAGGAGGGAGGAAGAAAGAGATGGGCGGCAGTGAAAAGAAGATTTAGGAGGGATGAGAGAACAGGGAGACAGACCGAACGACGTCTGGATAGACAAAGGGAGGGGGGGGGGTTACATAAGCTGAGGCAGAACAAAGTGTCCTGCTGAGTCCAGCCCTGCACACAGGGGAGCTCCACCAGCTGGCCCCTTGGCAAGCCCTCCCCTCAGACGCTCTCAGACTGGTACTGCTCTCTCTCTCTCTCTCTCTGTGTCCCTCACACCTCTCTCTCTCTCTCTCTGTGTGTCCCTCACACCTCTCTCTCTCTCTCTCTCTCTCTCTCTCTCTGTGTCCCTCACACCTCTCTCTCTCTCTCTGTGTCCCTCACACCTCTCTCTCTCTCTCTCTCTCTGTGTCCCTCACACCTCTCTCTCTCTCTCTCTGTGTCCCTCACACCTCTCTCTCTCTCTCTCTGTGTCCCTCACACACCTCCAACACCCCTCAGACTGGTACTGCTCTCTCTCTCTCTCTCTCTGTCTGTGTCCCTTACACACCTCCAACACCCCTACTGACGCTTTCAGACTGGTACTGGTACTGCTCTCTCTCTCTCTCTCGCTCTCTCTCTGTGTCCCTCACACACTCCTCCAACATCCCTACTGACCTCCTGCACCATCTTCACCCTGCTTAAAACGCACCTCAGACACAGGGCTGCCTTCAAACCAAACAGGTCCATTTCCCCTAGTTAATGGGAGTGAGGAGTTTGGGACGCTGTGCTGAAGAGGCGAGCAGTGAGCACTGAGCAGTGAGCAAACTAACTGGCACAGGAAGAGAGAGAGAGAGAAAGAGGCTTTTGGCACTGTAGAGTAAATGAGTCCAAATTACTGCCCGGACCCCTGCCAAAGGCACAGTCATTAACTCTGATCTCATAATATGGAACAACACACACCCAGAAAAAACTCTTGCAGGCACGCACGCACACACACACACACACACACATGTGAACACCAGGGCTGTGACTAAGGACCATTTTGGTAATCCCCCCAAAAATAAAGAAGAAAACCACTGCTTTACAAAACTACATTGCATTATTTACAATAAATAGTCAAATAGAAGATGTGTTCAAGCATGGTAAGCAGGTTACTGTTGATAGGTAACATAACCTGAGACTGACAGCACTGTTATTCTGTGTGATTAGACATTCATGTGGTGACGTTAACCTTCATGTCTCGAGCAAAGCACTAACCTGAGCCAAGATGGCCGCACTAACCTGAGCCAAGATGGCCGCCTTCTGGCCTGCCGTGACCCGGATAGCCTGCTGGGTGCCAGTTGCCGGGGACGACACAGTGTGACCCGCAGAGCTGGAGGTGCTCTGCTTCCCCGAGCCCTGCGAGGCCGGCTGGCCAACCAGAAAGGTGCCCTGGAGAGGACCAGAGAGAGCACAGTCAGGTCAATACACACCACAGTCTG